>JAJMZT010024892.1:0-15547 GCA_023807265.1 Metadinium minorum
CCCAATCCCCAATCCCCAATCCCCAATCCCCATGTCAAAATTAATTTATTTTTTATTATATAAATATTATGCTTTAAATCAATACTTTTAAATATATGAGTAAAAAAAATTTAATTATAATAAATTTCATATAATATTTAAATCAAATAATAAAAAAAAATTTGTTTTAATTTATGATTTACTTTCTTCTTTTTGATAATCTCCTAACTCATCAACAATAATTTTAATATCATGTTCAAATATATAGTTTTGGTCAATTATATCTTTAATTACATAAAATTCCATAAATCCTATAATATTTTCTTTATAATATTTGTGATATTTACATCTATTCTTTTTTTCATAAATAAAAACTTTAATTTTTCTATCCTTTTCGTCCTCTTCTAAAATTTGGGTTTTTCTTTTATTTTTTTCTATTTTTTCATTTTTATCTCCATTTGTTTCACTGTATTTACTTTCAGTTTCATTACTTTGAGTATGACTTTCATTCATATTACTATTCTCATCTTCATTATCATCATTAATATCATTTTCCTCTTCTTCATTTTCATATTTATAAATTGAATAAGTGATTCCTATAATATTCATTTTATTATTTTTTTTTTCATTATTATTATTTGGAAATAAATATTGACAATTATCCGAATCTAATTTAGCATTTTTCAAAATAAGTCCATTTACCCAAATTATTTCATTATTATATAAATTATTATAATAAGCTATATTTTTATCTTTTGATGAGCTTAATTCTTCATATGTTGAATATGTTGTTGAAAAAAATTTAAGTTTTATCATTTCAGGAGTTATTTTACTATAATCATTTTCTCCATAATATTTTTTACTAAAATGAATTTTTAAATCATTTATAAATAATTGTATATTATCAAATAATGGCAAATGATAACATTGTAAATATCCATTTTTTAGCCATATTTTAAATAAATTGATTCTATATAAAACTATTTTTTTAAATAAATCAACTGTCCATTTATTATCCATTCTATCATAATCTTTACCAATATTTTCATATATATTTAAGATATTAAAATCATCTGGAATATAATCATTATTCAATAATTGAAAATAATTATAAAATAAATTATTATATAATCTTTCTCTTTTTATCATTGATATTAATAAACGAATTTGAATATGGAATATTTCTAATTTTGCATTAAAATTTCTTACTTCATGATAAATAGTATTATCTAAGGAATTATAGTATAATCCATATTTATTTTTTTTAAACATTGATTGGTTTACTTCATCTGCACTATCTAATCCAATAGAATATTCAGATATATGATATATTATGCTTAATGGTATATTATCCTCAAAATCTTTTAAAGTTTTTTGGATTTTTTGATAATCTATATCTATATTATTTATTACTTTTTCTTTATTAATATAATTCATATTTATAGTAGTTATTATATTTTTAAATACTTTATTAACATTATAATATTTTATTGAACTTATTTCAGATTTAGACCTATTAGGCAATAATTTTTCATAATCATCTATAGAAAATAAATTGAAAGATTTATATATATCTTCACAAGTCAAATCATAATTAAGAGATGAGCTAGAATCTTTTGAAATAACAGTTATTTTAATGTTTTTTATATCAATATAAAATTCAGGCACCATAAATAATTTAAAATTACATAATTCTGAAATATATTTATGAATTTTTTTTTCATCTTCATAAGTTATTTGTTTTGAAAATATAAAAATATTATCTAAAATATTTATGAAAGATATATAATTATTTCCCGAAGGATTTTCCAAATTAATGAAATCATTAAATTTTTCTTCACTAAAATTTTCACGTTCAATATATAAAATAATATATCTACATAAATAATAAAAATCATTAATTGTAATAATAAAAGGGTTATTTAATTCAATACTTTGTAATAATCCAAATAAAGTTATATAATGATATATTAATTTTCTTAAAAATAGTCTCATAAAATAATATTGACTATTTAGAATAAAGGAATATACTTCAAGAGGAATTTTTAAGATTAAATTTAAAATTCTTTCTTTTACTGATATATTTTTAATATTGCCTTTTTTTTCTTCATATAATAAATAATCATTAATTAATTGGCATTGTTCATATATTAACCTATTTTTTATTACTTCATTTATATCGCATATTAAGATGAGTCTAAAAGCTATGGATATATCTTCTGATTTAATATCATTTATTTCTTTTAAAATTTCATTAAATTGATTGGTTAAAAAATGTGCATTTTTAATAATAATAACATTTCCCGATCTTAAAGAATTTTTTATATATTCAAAATCTTGTTGATTTAAATCATAATAATTGTTATCTAAAATAATCTCTTTATATTTAATATCAGAATTTATTTGAATATTTCCAAAACCACTTACTACAGTGGCATTTAAGCTACTATCAACTTTTATTGTATTTTTTCTACTTATAGGCTTTTTATCAGCATTATTATTAATTTTATTTTCAACATTATTATTATTATCAATATTATTATTATTTTGATTAATATTAATATTTTGATTTGTATTATTAAGATTGTTTGATAAAGTTTTTTCACCAAAATGAGTTTTATTTTGATTTTCACTAGGATTTAAATTATTTGTAAACATTCTTAAATAACAATATTCATATATAACTTTATCATATATATTTATTTTATTATGTGGTGCAATTAATACTAAAGCATGGTCTTTTTTAGCATTATAATTTTTAAAGGCTTTTACTATGTCATATTCTTCATAATTAGTTTTTATATATAAACTATTATATCTTTCATTTATATTCCAATAATTATTTATATCGTTTATTTCATTATTTTCATTCATTAAATTATTTTCTAAGAATGCTTCTATAAGAAATTCATGTTTCTCAGGTTTTATTGTATAAAAAAATATAAATTTAATTAAACTATTTATATTCTTTTCTAAATTTCCATCTGGAAATTTTAAATTATTAAAAAAATAATTATTAAAATCTTTGCAATTATCATTTAAATAATTATTCCATTTGCTTTTATTATTATTAATATCATTTAAAATGATTCCTAATAGATCTCCAGAAATAACATTTATTTTATGAAGAATAGTCCATTGTTTATCTGATATATTTTCTATAGGGGAACTTTTGATATCATTTTCTTCAAAATAATTATTATATGAATTATTAAATATAAAACAATTATTAAAAAGAGTTTTAAATGGTAAAGGAATTTTGTTTTGAATATTTACACAAATAAATCCAAAAATCAATAATAAAGATTTTTTAATATCTTTTTTTCCAAAGACTTGCTGTATTCTATTATAAATAAAAATTACTAGAGATTTTGCATCCTTTTCATTATTATATATATATTTTTCTCTTTTTGCAGGTATTATATTTTCAATTTTTTCTATATTAGTTTTTTTATTTTTATCATCATTATCAAAATCACTATTTGTATAATTAGCATCAGATTCACTAGATTTTATTTCATAATCTTCATCTTCTTCAATTATTCCTTTTTTAACTGATAAAAGCTTTTTATTACTTTTATTTCTATTTGCATTTGAAATTATATTTATATTTTTATTTTCTTTTTTACTCATATTTATTTCATTATTTATAGAAAATTTTTCATCAAAAAATTCCAAAATATAATGTATAAAAGATTTGGAATCTATTTTATATGAAATTTCAAAAAGATAAAATTTATATAACCATTTATAAATTATAGAGCAATCTTTACTAATTGACTCATAATTTTCAAATAAACCATTTTTTTGATTTTCATATCTTTTTTCCAAAGAAAGAATAATATCTTCACATTCAGAATATAATTGATAATCTGCAATATATTTCTCATTAAAAAATTTAACCTCATTAAATTTTTCTTCATTTCCACTTAAATCTACTTCAAGTATTGATTTTATTAATTTTTCTTCTGTATCAGACTTTAAGATTAATTTTTTGGCTATATTAATTTGTGTTTTTTTTAAAGAGTTAAAAACCTCTTGATTACGAAAAAATGAAATAGAATCAAATATTCCTTTTTTTAAATCTTCTTTTGGAATATTAAAATTAATAAATAAAAGATTAAACCAAATATTATCACTAATCAATAATGGTGTTTTATTATTATTGTTATTATTATTTATATTTATATTATTGAAATTATTTTTAAATAAAAATAATTTAAAAGTATCATTTATTGTATATATATGATCATCTATTAATATGTTTTTTTTTGTTCTATCTCCTTCATATCTGGAATTGATAAAGTTATAGAATAAATAATATATTTTATTTATATCATTTATGTTATCAATAAATAAATCCCAACCTAATTTAGTTGATTTTTCTAATTTTTCTTTGAATTCGTTTTTTAGAG
Organism: Metadinium minorum; assembly: GCA_023807265.1. Taxonomy (NCBI): domain Eukaryota; phylum Ciliophora; class Litostomatea; order Entodiniomorphida; family Ophryoscolecidae; genus Metadinium; species Metadinium minorum. Next base: position 4,395 of record JAJMZT010024892.1, read on the forward strand.
CTTGATCTTGTCGATTTCCTATATTTATATCATTATTATTAGTTACAATATTATTAGAATAATTATTAAAATGTAATATTAAATAATCATGAGGTTTTTCAAATTGTGAATAATTATTTATTATATCTTTCCCAAATTGGGTATAATCAATAATTAAAGGAATCTTATCAGTAAATAAATGCATAAAAATAAAATTTTCTTTAATAAAGTCACTAAAAGGAGTACTATTCATAAATAATTCTTTTTCTTTTCCATTTATATCTAAAAAATTATATATTAATTCAATAAATTCTAAATCTTTATTTTTTTCAATTTTATTTTCTTTATCTTCTTCAAAGCAATTCATATTTTCTAAGCATTCTGATAAATATTGTTTTAATTTTACTCTATAATGATTATTTAATATTGGAGCAAAATGTATATATATTGAAATATATATTATATAAAAATCAAAATATTTTAACAAGTATAAATTTTTTTTTTCTTTTTGTTTAAACATTTCTATTTTCTTATTTGAAATATCTATAAACATTTTTAATGAATCAGACAATAATTTTATTTTATCAATTAAAACCTGAGAATTATTTCTAACTGTTTCATAATTTGATATTTTTGCATTTATTTCTAATATTTCTTTTTCTATATCGTTATAATCATCTATATATTTTTTTATTATTTCTTGATGCTCATTTATTTTTTTATTAAGTTCTTTTATTTGACTTATTAATTCAGAATTCTCATCGCACAACAAATAATATTTATATATTTTATTAATATAATCACAAAATAAATTGGCTAATTTATATGGTTTATTGAATTTTTCATTTAATGAAAATTCTTGATTATTTGCAATATTTTTTATTAATTCTATAAATTGGGGATTTTCTTTTGTATAATCAATATTTGCTAATCTTTTAAAATGTTTTGCAGAAATATTTTTTTTTATATAATCAAAATCATAATTATTATTATTATGAGAATTATAAGCAATATCTATTAATTCGAAAAATTTTTGAACAAGGAATTTTCCAACTGGGAAATTATCCCAACTATTCTTAATATCGACTAAATCTCTATCACTTAATTTATGTAATGATGTTGTTATTTTTTTTATTGATTCTTTTATATCAATAAATATTATATCTAATTTATTTGTTTTTTCAGCTCTAGTATTTGAATCATTATTAACTAATTTTTCTTCAATATTTTTTTTGGATTTAATTTGAAGCTTTACAGAGTTCTTGTTACTTATTATTTTAAGGCATTCTTCAATTAATTTTTCATTTTGCTCTTTTTGTGGCCTTATATTTTCAATTAATAATTGCTTTTCATTCAATAATTCTTCTGTTCTTTTTAAATTGTTATTAATTTTTTGAAAATTATTTTTTCTTTTAATTAAAATATCTTTATATTTTTTATAATTATTAGATATAAATTGACAAACATTCATATAATGCCTTTGGTTTAATTCTATTCTTAAATTTACCTTTAATGTAAATTCTTCATAAATAACCTTTATAAAAGTAAAAATATCAAATAAAATTTTAGATAAGGTATTGGTCATAGTAAAATCATTATCATTATCAGGCTTCATTTTTTCAAAAACATTATTAGAAATGGAAATAAGTGAATCATCTGAACATTCCCGAATAAATATTGTATAACAATTGTTAACAATTGAAGTATAATCTAAAAATAATTTTCTATATAATTGTTTTTCATTATTTACAGATATAATAACATTTATTTTTGATTTCATTTTTTCTTTTAATTGGTTTTCTTCTTTTTGTTGTTGATTGTCTTCATCTTGATTTTTTAGATTAATTAAATTATTATCAAAGTTTTCCTTATATATTTTTTGATTTTTTGAATTTTCAGAATTATTATTAAATATATTATATTTATTTAAATACTCATTTGGATTCAATAATAAAGATATTATTTCAAATATAAATATTTGGTCATTTTCATCTATTTTATCAAAAATGTCACCTTGAAATAGTAAAAATGTTTTAGTATTATTATAAATAGCATCATTTACAATTTTAACTATATTTTCTTTTTCAAAAAAAAATCTTCCTTTAGATAATAATTTATTTATATCTATATCTTTATATTTATAGTTCATTATATATAAACCGATTTTAACTAGTAGCTCTTTTCCTGAATAATCTTTACCAATTAAAACTAAATTTGGATGTTGATTATTTAACAAATTTAAAATTCTAATTAAATTATCTATCATTTCATCATTATATTCATTAATTATATATGAAGCTTCTTCAATATTTTTTCCTCCTCCATAATTATAATATTCTGTATAAAATGTTTTTATTTTTGGAATTAAATATTTTTTCAAATCTTTTTTTTTATCAATAAAAACATATTCTAAATCTCTCGGAGGTATATAATTTCCTTCAGGATTTTCTTTATAAACATCAATAAAATTTTTAGATAAAATATAATTATCATCTTTATCAAAATCTTTAAATATGCTCTCATCAATTTTATCTTGTTTAAAATATATATTAAAAGATTTTACTAAATTTGTTTTAAAAATTTCCACATCATTATCATTGGTAAATTTATTTGTATATATAGAATATGATTCATATACAAAAATTTTTTTAATATTTTCAGTATAATCACGCACATCTCTAAATTTATACATATTAAATCTTTGCAATATTTTTATCGTATCTCTTATGTCAAAAAGATAATGTAGATTACTATAAGAAGGAGCTATTTCTTTTGACAATAATTCATTTAATTTAATTAAAATTGATATATATGTGTTTGAAAGCATATTACTTGTATTGGTATTATAATTTCTTAAATAAGATTCAAAAATGGCTCTGAACATATTAATATAATTACTTTGAGCTAAATTTAAACACACTAAAGAAAATCTATTACTATATCTAATAAAATCTTGGTAATTATTTGTATATTCTTCATAATCATATTCATATTCATTATTTTTCAAAAGTTTATCATTATTATTAAAATATTTAATAGGTATATTGTTATATATATTTCCTGTATTAATAATATTAAAATTCCTAAAATATTTAAAAGTATTATGTTTCGGATCATAATAACTTTTATTATTAAGTAAATACCTCATATATTCATTAAATTGATTATTTTTTTCACATAAATGAATATCATCAATAAAAATAACATTTTTTCTCAAAAATTTATCTCCTAAAGCTATTTTACTAATTACATCCAAATTATTAACTATTTTTTTTTCAATATCTATAGTTTTAATTTTATAGGTGCAATTAATTATTATAGATTTTATTTCTTTGTCTTCTATTAAATTATCTATACATCTATTAATAAGAGAAGTTTTTCCTGAAGATGGTTTCCCAACTAATAAAATTGGAGTTTGAGCCAATATTAATTTAGAAATTATATATTGATATTGAACATTTTCTATTGTGGAAATAAAATCATGACCATAAAAATATATACTATCTTTTTCTATGGTTGGGTTGGTATATATTTCACTTTTTAACAAATCACTCCATAAAGTATAATTATAATTTTCACTTATAGAATTATATCCTATATAATAATCAAATATTGGGCCTTTTAAATCATCTGATTTGAATAAATCACTTACAGCTTTTTCTATTTTATTTCTTATTAAAAAATTAGTTAATAAATTCATAATCCAAGAACAACAAAAAATAAAAATTGATAAAGTTTCTTTCTTAATTAATTCAATTTTAGGAATATAATCAGCAGGTTTTTTCCTTCCAATAGTAACCTCAACAAAATCAAATTCAGGTAAAAGGGCGTTAAATAAATTAATTAAATTTTTAATAATATAATTTGGATTAATACATAATTCAATACATTTTAACTTATTTATTTCGACAAAATCAATAATATTTCCTCCATAATTTTCAAAAAGCCCTTTTATATAATTTTTTAATTCTTCATTTTTAGTAGTTTTATAATTTTGCTCTACATATGCATAACTTATATTTAACCAATTAAATGAGGTTTGATTTAAAGAAATAATATTTTGCTTTGTTATAAAAGATGGACTTACACGAGAAATACAAGAAGTTTCATATATAAATTTATTTTTTGATAAATTTAGATAATCTCCTTCTGGCAATGGGAATAAATTAAATGGATTTATAAAATTGACTAAATATTCATACCAATAAGGAGATATACTTCCATCAAAAACAATTGCTTTATAAATTTTTTTATTTTTTAATTCTTCTACTTTTAATTTTTTATTTTCTTCTGAATTTGAGGATTTATTCATTTTATTATTATTTTTTATTTCTTTTTCTTCTGTTTTTTCTTCTTCTTCACTTTCTTCTTCTTCTTCCTCTATATATTGACTAATTTCATCTCCAAAATTATTATTATTATTTTGTTCAAAATCTTTATTTTCTCCTTCATTTTCCTCATTTTTATTTTCTAAAATTTCATAATTTTTTTTTTTACCCCCACTATCATTCTCAAATTCTTCATTTTCATTAATAGGTTCTAAATTCTGGTCTATTTCAACTTTTTCTTCTTTTTTATTTGTATTATTAATATCATTATAAATTTTTAGATTTTCATTATTCTTAATATTTTTATTTAAATTAGTTTGTTTCATTTCAATAATATTATAATATAATTCAAATTGCATTTGTTTATATCTTTCAAGTATTTGATCCATTGTGTTTCCTGATCTTCTTAAAATATCAATGATATTTTTAAAATATATATTATTGATTTGATAATTATATTTAATATCATTTTTTGCAAATAATTCAGAATAATCTTTATGATTAGGGAAAATTTTGATATAATTAAAAATAGGGAAATATTTATTATCAATTTCATTTACTTTTAAAGATAATTCTCTCATTGAAACTAATAAATTACTTTTCCCTGATAAAGATGGGCCTATTAAAGTGAATGAATGATAATAATTCAAAGAATTATAAAACATTTTAATTTTGTTTTTATATTCATCCGAATTTAAAGAAAAATTTGATAATATTTCATTACAAAATTTATCAATCATTATTCCATTATTTTTTTCTATTTTTTCATTTTCATTTATTTTTTGTTCAATTTGAACATTATTTTGAAAGTCTTTATTTTTTAAATGTTTTAATTTATTGTTTTTTTCAATTTCTTTGTAATCAAATAATATAATATTTAATAATACTTGAAAATCTTTTTTAATATCTTCTTCTGATTGAATAAAAGGAATAATTATTTCTTCTAAGCAATCTTTAATTACTTTATAAATTTTATTCGGATTTATTTCATTTCTTTTATTTATTATTCTTTTTAATAATTTTTCTATGATAAATTGGTAAATAATTCTTTTTAAATTCCTTCTATTTAAATATTTACTTTTCACAATTAAAACATCAATAATAAATATAATTTTAAAAGCAATTTCTTCGCTTTTTTTAATGCCATAAGTATTTAAAGCAAGTTTTAAATAATCTCTCTCATCAATATAATTTATTCCAATGCATCTAAAGTTATACTTAATAATATTAGGAATATAAAATTCTTTATTATAAATTTGTATATTATCAATATCATAGCACATAAACATATTAAATTTTTTTATATTAACAATATATTTTTCTGAATCTCTATCAACAAAAAACCCTTCTTCTTGTCTTGATTTTAATAATTGATAAATTTCATTAATTCTATCTGCTAAACATTTTAAAATATTTAAATCGACACTTTGAGTATTAGTTATGCAAATATATTGACCCATTCTCATATTTCCATATATAAAATTATTAAATCCTTTAAGAGTAAAATTTTCATTAATTGTAAGATAATTAATTCTCCTTCCTAAGATATTGGAAATAATACTGAGTAATTCTTTTTTGAAATATGATTGGTTATTATAAAAAATAAATGAATTTTGATTGTATAAAACATTAATTAATGAAATAAATGTTTTTTCAGTTTGTGGCATAACAAAAAAATGATAATTTAATCCAACATAATCATTTCCATATTCAAAAGTAAAATTAAATAATTTTATCGTTACTGAATCATTTTCTACTTTGATTTGCAATATTTTATTATAAGTATAATCAGTTGTTTTCTTAACATCATCTCTTAATAAATTTTCAACATTTTTGATAAAATAATCCCAAATTGCAATAGCACTTATAATTAATTGAATATTTGTTTTCGAATTATTATTTTCATTTTGTAAGATTTCAATATATTTTTTCTTATAATCATCTTTGATTGAGTTATAAAAATCAAATAATTTATCAAAAGCTTCATTTTCTTTTTCTAATGTTTTTTCTAAAAAATGGTAAAAAAAATGATAAATACATATAAAAATAGTTTGATTTAGAGAATTACTATTTTCATTACTTAATAATTCATATACTATATCTTTTTTATTTGATGTATTTTTTTGTTTCAAAGAACTTTCAAAATTCTTTTTAAATTGCTTAAAATTATCTTTAATTTTTTTTGTTAAACCATTTTCAATACTTTCCATTGCATCATTAAAATTTTTCATTCCTTTAATATATCTTAAAGAAATTTCTTCATTATTATTTTTTGTTATAATTTTAAAATATTCATCATTTTCTTTTCCTGGAAGCATATATTTAATAAAGGGATAAATTTTTAAAATTAATTTTTGCTTTATTTCATTTGACTCTTTTTTTTCAATTAGTTGAATTAAATCCCTATCATTTAATAAATAATAATCTTGAATTTCTTTTCTTCTTTTATTCAAAAAATTATGTATTCCCTTGTAATTTACTTCATAATTATTTATAATTGTTCTTAAATTACTCATAACCCTTTCATGTGCTGAATCTAAATATTTTCCTAGATTTAATGATTCTTTTAATAATTTCATTAAAGATTTAGTTATATTTTCGCTTGATAATTTTTTAAAATCACTTGGATATTCTTTAATAAATTCAGCATTATATATAATATCATCTAATCTTAAAATATAGCATTCATAATCAAAAAATAAATATAAAAAATTTTGATACTTATATATTTTATTTATTAATAATTGAAAATCATTTTGAACTATTGCTATATATCGATTAAGCATTTCTTTATTTAATGCAGAAATATTTTCTTCAATAAACTTTTCTTCTTGACTTAAATCATCATTTGTAATTATATATTTAGAATAACCCTTTTCTGGATCGACTCTTAGTGTAAGAGGAATATTATGATTATTAATAATTTCATTTTTTGTTTTATGTAACATAATTAATCTTTGTTCTTCATTTGCTCTAGTATTAATTTCTTGCATTTTTGGTATGGCATCATATAAACCTTTCATATTAAGTAATTTTTCAAATAAAAATGTTGGATCAGTAAATTCCATATTTGTTAAATTCATTATCTTTTTTAGAGAATCACGCAAAAATTCATTTTTTTGTATATTTTCATTTTGTACTATTTTTAATATATCTAAAACTTGTTCATATATTTTTATTCTAAATAAAAAATCTTCAGCAACTTTACATCCTGTTAAATCTTTAATACCAATTAAACATGAATTTTTCCAATTATAAATTTTATCCGCCATAATATCTGTTTTTATTTCCATAATTTGTATTTTTTCCCATTTAATAATAATTCCCTGATATTCATAAATATTTTCCCATATTGTTTTTTTTAAATCATGCTCATATGTAACTAAATCTAAATTTTCAAAATTACTTTTATCAATATCATTCATTTCTATATCTATTTCTTGTTTTTGAAATATTTTTTTATTTTCTTTTGCTTTATCAATTAAAAAATATTTTTCTTGTAAAAATAATAATGGTACTGAAGTATCATCATTATATAAATTTACTATATCATCATTTAATTCCTCATATAATTTTTTTAGCATTTCGTCATATTTTCTAATTTTTACCATTAATTCTGTTCTAAATATTTTTATGTTTTGTTCTATAAAATAAATCATTGAATCTAATTTTCTTTCAAAATTTGTTCTAGAATTAAGTAAATGATCGAATCTTCTTCTTTCATAATCTTCTAATTTCATTTCTTTAAAATGATTATTTATTATTAAATTTAGCTCATTTATTTCTTCCATTTCATTTTCTACATCTTGTCTTTTATTATTACATTCTTCAACTTCTTTTTTTAATTTCAAAAATGCTTCAATATCACCTTTAGCAACATTTATATCAAGTAATTCATTATATTTGTCAGTTTTTTCTGATAATGCATTTATTCTTTTTATTAAAATTTTAGGAATAGTTATATATATTTTATTTAATAAATACTGAGGAGAAGGAACTACTTGATCAATAAGTAACTCTAATTGAAATTCAAAAATTCCAATATTAACTTTTTTTTCCAATTTTTTTACAGACTTTTCCATTTTTTTAAATTCATCCATATATTCTTTTAATTGTTTATGATCAGCTTCTTCTTCAAGTTTAGTAAAATTTGTTTTCATATATTTATTATTTGTAAGCAATATTGGCTTTAAACTTTCAACTTTTTCATCCAAAGCTCTTCTACATTTATCAAAATTATTTTTAATATTATCAAAAAGATCGTTATATTCATCATCTTCTTTTACTCTTCCATTTAAAATACCATTTTGGTCAACCGAAACTTCAAAAACTTCTTCAAAACAAACCATATATTGGGGGAATTCTTGTGGATCAACAAAATTTTTTATTCTAGTAACTAACTCAATATTCTCAATAATAAAATGATCAAAAATTGCAGAAGTTATCAATTCTATTGAAGGATTATATGATATTTTATTCCCTAAAGCTACTATTGAAACAATTATTAATGGATTATCGGCATATTTTTTTTCATATGCTTCATATAAACGACTAAATTTTTTATCTAATAAAGTTAATGAATTTATAATTAAATCAAATTTAGAATAATTATATATAAAATCAATTAAACGTATAAATTTTAGTAATTTTTTAAAATGTTTTTTTCTTGTTGCATCCTGTGCATAAGGGATAGCATCTTTTAAAAAAATTTCTAAATTTCTATGAACATCTTTGTCATGTTGCTTTCTATTATTTCGATTTAAAATCATTTCTTTTATTTCTTTTTCTTCTTTATTATTTTCTTTCATTGGATTTTCTTCATCATTTGAATCATCTAAAGATATATTTTTAGCAATACGAAATTCTTTATATGAAGATGAGCAAGCTCTCGATAGAATTTTTTTTATTCTCAAACGAAATTCTTCTAATTTTCTATTATTATATTCTAAACCTTCAAAATATAATTGAGAGAAAGAATTTAAATATATTGGTTGGCTTATTTTTAGTCTAAATAGTTCAAAAAAAGTCATATCTTTTAAAACTCTTCTTATTTCCAAAAGTCCATTAATTAAATTTTTATCGACAAAATATGTTCTTTTTTTGAATTTTTCTGTATATAAAACTCTTTTTTTTTTGCGATAATAACGTTTCCATAATCCAAATAATCCAGCGTTTTTAAAATTTTTAAATAGAGGAATTTTTAATAATTTTTTAAATTTTATATAATTGTCTGTCCATTCTTTTATACTATATAATCTTGGTGTTCCTTTTAAGTAATGTAAAATTGTATTTTTTGATATTGTAATATATTCAATATAATTACTTTTTTTATTTATTCCACTATTAAAATCTCTATGAAATTCTGAAAGAATATTATTTTTCCCTTTTGATGGATTAATATCTGAAAAAGAGCATAAAGCAAAATCAACAGGGCCACCTACTCTACGGGCATATAAAAAATCATTATCCCTTAAAAATAAATGCTCTTTAAAAATAGAAAAATCTATTGGCTCATTTTTTTTATGTAATTTTAATTTTTTAAATTTAAATACACTTGGAGATTTTAACCTAACTAAAGAATTAATATTAAAATTATTATTTGTAGAATTATTATTTGTTATATTATTATTTATAATTTCTTCATTTGTATTTGATTCTTTTTCATTATTTTTAACATTTTCATTATATGGTATTAATGACTCATCTGGATTAATAATTCTATTTGATGAAATGGTACTACTACTTCTTTTTAATTGTCTATTAAATATTAATGATTTATTGGAAAAATTAATTTTATTAAAACGTGGAGATAAACTCCCTTCTAATAATGTATCAATTTTTAATTCTTTAATTTTATTTTTTTTACTTTCAATATTATTTGATATTTTTATTTTATCTAATAACGTTATTTTTCCTGGTAGTTTATCTAATTTATTAAAATTATTATTATTTATCTTTCTTAAATCTATTAATGATGGAAGATTTATTAATTCTCCAATATCTTTTGGAATTTGTCTTTTTGTATTCCAATTTTGGATTATTACAGAACCATTTAAATTTTTAAAAATATCTGAAACTGATTTACTTCCCGATAAGCTGTTAGTAGGGGATAAAGATATATTTTTTTGTCTTAGTGGATTTAATTTCTTTCTATGTAAATTTATTTCTGCTATTTGATTTAAATATAATTTGTTTAAAATTTCATTTTTCATTTTTTATCTAAATTTTAAATAAGTTATAATCAATTTTAATCTTAAAACTTTATTTTAAAAATTATACTTTTTCGAGAGAATTAAAAAATATATAAAAAAACCATTTTAATTATAATTTTTTTTAATAGCAAAAATGTTTTAGTTTATATTATTATATGATTCAATTAAACAATAATTATATATTAATTAAAATAATAAATATTTTCATTTAAAAAAATGTATCTACGATTTTATTTAGATGAGAATGGAAATAGAATATATACATTTAAATATTTATCTCCTGATGGAAGACCTACTGAATCAGCCCATCCAGCAAGATTTTCTCCTGATGATCATTATTCTCAAGAAAGAGTAACTCTTAAAAAAAGATTTGGATTACTTCCTACACAAAAACCTGATATTAAACTTTAAATAGAAAATACAATATTCATTATAAACTATCTTTAATAGTTAATTATTTTGAAATATTATAAATAATTAAATTATTACTAAATGTTTTTTTTGCTTTTTATATATTTAAAAAATACTATAATGAATCATTACAATTAAAAAAAATTATTATTTCATTTATTTATACAAAAATATCAAATTTAATTTTAATAAATAATATATTTTTTAAAATAAGACTATTTCC
>JAJMZT010024893.1:0-15506 GCA_023807265.1 Metadinium minorum
CCCAATCCCCAATCCCCAATCCCCAATCCCCAATCCCCAATCCCCAAAATCAAAAAAAATTTTAATTATTTTTTTAATAATTAGTATATATTAAATTACATTTATTAATAATATATAAAAAATAATAAATAGTTATATAATTTAAAATATGACAAATAATGAAAAAAGACCGGGATTTTATAAAGTATTTTTTATTGTTTCAAATGAATCTTCTTTAAATAACAAAATAGAATATAGTTTATTAAAAACCAGTGGAATATCTAATTTACAAAATATATTGTCTAAATTAATAATAGAGAAAAAGACAGAATATACGACAACAGTTTATTCTTTTGACTTTGATAAAAGTGAATTAAATGATTATAATAAAGATATAGAAAAGAAGAAATATAAAGCAACAATAATACTTAATCTAAAAGAACCTTTTTATAAAAAAAATAAAAAGTTTGAAGGAATAATATACTTTAAGGAAACCAAAAATAATTTTATCTTTGATTTTAAATTTGGCATTTGTCAAGATTTTTATATGAAAACTACTCCACCTTTATATATAAGTTTTCCTCAATCGAATCAAGTAAAAATATTTAATGAAGTATTAAATAAATTAAATGCTAAGCAAGGTGAACCTTTATCAATAGACTTAATTATGGATTCGCAAAATCTTCTAAGAGGCGAATATTACTTAGATTTGTTTTTGGAAATTATGAAGTCATGTTATAAGCAAAAATATATTAAAACATTATTAATGTCTTTTAAATTAGAAAGAGTTTTATTACCAAAAAATTATCAAATAAATCCTAGACTATATTCCAAAATCTTAAGTTTGATTGAAAAAAAGCCAAATATTATTATTCAATATTGTTCTGAAAAGGACAAGCCTGAAAAATATTATAAATTATTTTATACTTTATTACTTTATTTTAGAGCTAATTTTGAGAAAGAACAAGTTCATGAACTATTATCAAATAAAACTTTTTGGAAATATTTTAAGGAAATTATTCCTGAAAACTACATAAAGTTTTCAAATATTAAAGTACCTGAAGATCTAATTAATGAAATGATAAAACAAATACCTTTATCTTTCAAAATAATAGAAGGTACCCTTTTTTGTTTAAAAATGAATGAAAAATTAATAAGTTTTATAAATGATAATTCTGGTGCAATATTTAGTGTATGCATTAAAGAAAATAAGAAAATAAAAATAGGTAATAACAATTTGCCAATGCCAGAAGATGATATTGGAAAAATAGTTTCAGAAATAGAAAAATTAGTGAATTATGAATTAAAAACAAGACAATTTGTATTAATTGAAGAAGAATTTTTCAAAAATTATTTACATTATTTTTATAAAAAAAATTTAAATAAACTATTATTAATCAAAAAAGCAATTATAAATTGCCAAAAAGTTGACAAAGATTTAGACCCTGATTATAACGGAATTATTCATGACACTTCATTAGAAATGATCCAAAAAGGCCAATTAAAAAAGGAAGAACTTCTTGATTTTATAGAAAATGATAATATTTATTTTAATAAAAAAGAATATGAATCTTTATATTATAGACCATTATCTATATTCAATGGATTTGATTTAGCTAATATAAATGAAAAATTTTATGAAAAATGGAATAAAGTAAATATTTTTAATAAATATAAATTTCAAAGAAACATGGATGCCCAAAAATACTTTATTGATAAAATAAGTCATATGAAAGATTTTGGAAAATTATTAAAATTATTTAATATTAATAATGAAGAAATATGTAATTCTTTTTCTGTTTCATTAGTAAGTAATAAATATAAGAAATTAATCAAAACTTATACAAGTGAAACATGCCCAAATTTTGTAAAAGATTCATCTTTATTAATCTATATGCTTGATAAAAAGTCTTCTAATGCCAAATATTTTATGGAAAATACTATTGAAAAAGATATAACATCACCCGAAATTATAAATAATATATATTTATATTTATCTTCTAATTATAAAGATATTTCTAAAGATATAGTTGAACATATAACAACTTATTTTCTTAGAAATTTAAAAAATAAAAATGTTTTAAAAGGAGAAAATTTATTATTCTTATTAAAAGAATTAAAATCTGGCCAAATAGTCAAGGGTATATTAAATAAAATAGATAACTATTTCATTAAAGAAGAAGAATTATTTAATGAAGAAGAAGAAATTGATTCGTTTAAATTATTAGAAGGAATACAAGAGGAAAAATTAATTGAAAAATATCCAAGTTTAAATGGAACAACATACATATTATCCACAATTAATTTAGAAGATAAAATAAGAAATTCATTTAATTGTGGAAATATTAAATATAATTTAATATATTCATGGTATAAGAATAATGATAAAAAAAAACTTTTAACAAAAAGACTTAATATTATATTTTTTAAAAGTGAAAAAGATGTCAAAAATTGCATGGATACAATTATTAAATATTTTATGGAAATAGCCAAAGTATTTGCCTATATTAAAAAATTAGCTGATGTATTAAATATATTTTATGAAAAAACTCATGCCAAGAATATTTTATTTCTTGATAATTTTGGTAAAACTTTAAAAAATGGAAATCTCAATCTAATTGAAAGTAAAGACTTTAAAGATAAATTTAAGAAAATTCATGAAATACTTCCAGATTTAGAAGAAAAAAATAAATATAGAGGCTCAAATTTTTTCAAAGGTTTTTTTAAGATTAAGAAAAATAAGAACTCTTTAAAAAATGAAGATGAGATTTTCAAAGAAACTAAAAATGATTTTGAAAAATTAAAATTATTATTTCAACCTGAATGGATAAATAATATTGAAATTGAAGTAATTAAACAAATCTATAAGGCTATAAAGCCACTAAAAGAAGAAGATATAGAAAAAGAACTATTATTTTTAAAAAATTATTTTAAATTAGAAAATATAGATAAATTAGATATATCAAGAATAAAAGACGAAATCGTTATTTTTAGTAAAAAAGAAGAAATATTCCAAATAGTAAATAGTTGTTTATATTTTATTGAAGAATTAAAAGCAACAAAAACTGATTTTTATGAAGAATTAATAAAATTAAGAGATGATATATCAAAAAACATAAATGTTAATAAGATAAAGGAATATGGTAAGTCATTGGAAAAATATGGATTAAAAATATTAAAACAAAACCAAGAAGATATAGATTATTTAAATATATTAACTTCTTTATATTATAAAAAAGGAGCTCTTAAATTTATAATAAAATTAACTGCTGATGATTGCCGTCATTTGCAGGAAGTTGTATCTGAATATGAAGATACTTTTTTAACTAATGCTGAAATACAAGATATGGAAAAATGTTCAAATTTTATGAATAAAGTTATAGGCGATAAAAATATAGAAAAAACTGATAAAGAATTAATTAGTTCTTTTATTAATGAAGTCCTTAAAGAAAAAAATATATCTGTATTTTTTGTACAATATGCAAATAATTCAGGACAAATTCAAGAATTATTTTCTCAAAAATTAGATAAATCACAAGCAACTTTAAAAAAAATTCAAAATATATTAAATTGTTCATCTTTTTCTCTTTTTATTGAAAATACTGAAGAATCATATTTTAAATTCAAAGGAAATTATCAAAATATAGAAAAAGAAGATAAAACAAAAGAAAATCTACCAATTAGTTATGATGAATTAATAGAATTAAGAGGAAGAGCTATGCTTACAAAAAAATTGGGAAAAGACAAATCTAAAGAAGAGCAAAAAATATTTGAAATTAATAAAAAATTTGCAGAAAGAATAAATGAAATAGAAAAAATAAATAATATATTAAAAAAAATAGCTGAAAAAGGCTATTGTGAGAATATTAAAATTTATATAGAAATTAATAAATCAAATCCAAAATATTTTTCAGGTAATCAACAATTTAATGAATATGAAGATTTTAGTAAATATTTAAATAAAATTCTTAATCAAATAACTGATATACAAATAAAATACTATAAAAGTGATGAAACACAATTAATAAGATATATATATGGAAGGCAATTTAATTTATTATATGGATGTTTAAGAAAAATGACAAACAAATCTTTGGCTCCATTTCTCAGATATTTAACAAATGATATAATTGAACAAAGTGTTGACTTGGAGCATTTTGAATTTAATTATAATATTGATTTAGGAAAAGGTGACTCCAATGTTTGTACATTAGAAAATATAAATAATTTTTTAAAAGATTTTTTAGATAAAAATAATATACAATTAGAAAATATATATCAACAAAATATGATAAAAGAAGCTTATAAAGAAGAATTTAGAGGATTGTATACATATTTATTAGAAGATGATAATATAGGAGAAGTTCAAAAAGGAGTTGAAGAACATATATTAAATTGGTATCAATTTTTAACAAATAATCCTCCTATGGCACAAACTGTTTTATTATGTAATGAAGAAACAACCTCAGAAGAAATAACAGCTTTTATGTACAGAGCATTTTTGTGCAAATATCATGTTATTTTTATGGTTGGAAAAATTGAATTATTGAATCCTGATAAAAGACAGACATTAACAGGATTAATTAATGACCTATTTATTGGACATGAACAAGAAATGAAATCATGCCTGGCTTTTGCTTATTCTGAAAAAACTGCAACTATTGTCCAATATTTAGAGAGAATTAAAGGAATAGAGATATTAAAACATGAAAAAAAAAAAAATGTTGAAAAAAAGATAAATGAAAAGAAAGTTGAAATTATTAGTTCGGAAAATTCTGGAGTAGGCAAATCAACTTATATCAGAGAAGAAGTTAAAAAGAATAGAAAAGACTATATCCATTTTCCATTTGGAGGTGAATTTAGTAGGAAGGATGTTATAGAAAGACTTAAAAAAATAAATATAAGAAAGGCAGATGAAACAGTAATACATTTAGATTTGTATGATTCAAAACAAACTAATTTAATGAAAGATTTTCTTTATAGTTTTTTAATTACTAAATTATATGGCCAAAATGAAACTTTATTTTATTTATCTAAGGAAGTCGAAATCAAAATAGAAATACCAAATGATTTTATAGATTTTTTCAAAAAATTTCCAATATTAAGCATGTTTCAGTCAAAAAAATTATCAATTGAAAAATTACCTCCATTAATAGTTCCACAAGAAATTAATTCAAATATTCAAATTGTATGTAATTATTTAAAATTATTAAAAGAAGGAAAATTAGCAGATAAAGATTTATATATTGAAAATGTTTCAATTGATATTGATGAATTCATCAATCCAGAAATTATTAAAGAAACTACTAAAATTACAGCACAACAATTAGAGCATGAGGAATGTGAAAAATTAATTAATCAATATATAGGAATAGAAAAACCAACTTATTATCAAATTAATTCTTTTATTAATGTATTATCTGGACAATTAAAAAAATTTAGTATGGTTTATGAATTATCTGCTTATTATTTTTTAGAAAATGGAGTTTTATTTAAGAAGCCAAATTTAAAAAAAATTCGGGTTAATATTGTAGAAAGTTTTATTAAAAATACTCAACATTTTACTAAAGGAGCCTTTAATGAATTATTAATTTCACAAAAGGACACACTTAATGCAGGAGTAAATCAAGGGATTTATGATGAAAAGAAACAAGAAGAAATTGCTATAAAAGCTTTATCTAAAGCAGATAAAATAATATCTTTCAAATCAATTAAACCGTCCCTTATTTTCTTCCATGAAGGACAAGGACAAGAATTTAGTATTATATCAACATGCTCTCCTGAAGAACAAGAATATAAAGAATTATTAGAATTGAAAAAAACACCAGTAATAATTCAAAATTTTATTAAAAGACAATATCAAAGGAATAACTTAGAAGAAATTCCTAAAAGTTTAAATAATTATAGTGAGTTTACTCACAAAATGTTTTTAAAAGAAATAAAAGAAATACTTAATATAAAAAATCCATTATTTAAAGTAGATAAAAAGGACAATTATAGTAAATCTGTAGAAGAAATTGTTGGAGAATATGTTTTTACCGCAGATAATTTTATTAAAATGATTTTGATATTACTACGTATAAGAGAGAATATTCCAGTTATAATGATGGGAGAAACAGGTTGCGGCAAAACTTCACTTATAAGAAAATTATCAGAATTAATTAATAATGGAGAAAGTAAAATGAAAATATTAAATATTCATGCAGGAATTACTGATAAGGAGATAGTCAATTTTTTATATGAGCCACAAAAAAAAGAAAATAAAACTTTCCCTAGCATTGTAGAAGAGGCCAAAAAACTTGAAAAAACTGAAAATGAAGAAAAAATGAAATTTCAAGAAATGAATCAAAAATATTTTGAGAAAAAAATTTGGATATTTTTAGATGAAATAAATACATGCAATTGCATGGGATTAATTTGTGAAATGATGACTAAAAATTCATGCCAAGGAAAACCATTACCAAAAAGTATAGTTTTTATAGGTGCTTGTAATCCTTATAGAATGGTCGTTAAAGATGAAGAACCAAATGGATTAAAAGTTCCAGGAACAGAAGAAAGAAAATTGGTATATACAGTAAATCCTTTACCTCATTCTTTATTAAATTTCATTTTTAATTTTGGTAATTTGACAAAGGATGATGAAAAAAGATATATAAGAAATATGGTTGTTAGTCCTATAGAAGGTTTTTATTGGCAAAAAATAGAAAATAAAAAAAATAAAGAAATTAAAAAAGAGAAAGAAAAAGAAGAAGAAGAAGAAAAAAATGTTCAATTAAAAAAAATTGATAAAAATAATAATGATAATAAAAGAATAGAGACTTTAGAAACTTGTTTAAATCCTGAAGAATTTAAAGAATATGAAGAATTGAAAGAAATTGCAAGTAATTCAATTATTGAAGCACAGAAATATGTTAGAGAAAAAAACGATGTTTCATCTGTTTCTCTTCGTGAAATTAGAAGATTTAGTATTTTTTATAAATTTTTCGTTGAGTATTTGAGACAAAAAAGAATATTATTTGGAAACATAGATGATCAAAAAGAACACTTTGAAGAATTAGATATGTTTTATAAGAATTTATCTGATTTTGAAATATATAAATATTCAATAAATCTCAGCGTATATGTATGCTATTATTTAAGATTAACAAAAAAAATTTTTAGGGAAGAATTATCAAATAAAATGAATATATTTTTTAAAGATTTTACAGAGATGCCTAAAAGAGAACAGAAATTTATTTCAGATAATATAGAAATGAAAGAAGGTATAGCTAAAAATAGGGCATTATTAGAAAATCTTTTTACATTATTTGTATGTGTAAATACTAAAGTCCCATTATTTATAGTAGGAAAACCAGGTTGTAGTAAATCTTTGAGTGTTCAATTATTATTTAAATCAATGAAAGGAGAAATTTCAGATAATAAGCTTTTTAAATCATTACCAAAATTAATAATTAATTCATATCAAGGTTCATTAGGCTCAACATCAAGCGGAGTATTAAATATATTTAAAAAAGCAAGAAATATTTTGGATAAAGAAAATGATAATAATTTATCAAAAATAATATCAATGATTTATTTTGATGAAATGGGATTAGCTGAACATTCCCCAAATAATCCTTTAAAAGTAATACATTCAGAATTAGAATATGATTTGAATGAAGGAAAAAACAAGGTTGCTTTCGTTGGAATATCAAATTGGCGTTTAGATGCTTCAAAAATGAATAGAGGCTTATATTTATCTATACCACAACATGATTTAGAAGATTTAAAAATAACTGCAAAAACAATAGCTGAGTCTTATAATCAAAGATTAGCTGAATTACATAATGAATTATTTGAATCGTTAGCAGTTACTTATCATGATTATAAAGAAGAATTAAGCAAAAAATATACTATTAAAGAAGATTTTCATGGTTCGAGAGATTTTTATCATTTAATTAAAAATGCAATGAGAGCAATATTAAACAAAGCAAAAGAAGAACAAAATTTCAATATAGATGAACATATTATAGAAAATATAGGCATTGATAGTTTAGAAAGAAATTTTGGAGGTTTAGAATTTAAAGATGGAAATTCTTCTTTAGAAATTATTAAAACAATATTTAAGAAGAAATATGCAAATTGTCCACTTGGAAAAAAATATGATGTTATAAAAAGAATAAAAGAAAATATTAATGATAAAGGAAGCCGATATTTATTATTAATATCTAAATCATCTATATCAAGCTATTTATTAGAAACAATATTGACAGATAAAAATGTAGATAAAGATTCATCTTTTTATATTGGTAGTAGATTTGTAAAAGATCAAAGATCAGAAGAATATACTCTTAAAATCTTAAATAAAGTCCAACTACAAATGGAACAAAAAAAAGTTTTATTATTAACAGATCTTGAACCTGTTTATCCAGCTTTATACGACTTATTTAATCAAAATTTTACTGTTGTAAGTGAAAAAAATTATGCACGTATTGCTATTGGTAGTTCAAATAATACATTTTCTTTAGTTAATGATGATTTTAAAAGTATTGTTTTAGTTGATCAAAATGTTATAGATAAAGAAGAAGCACCATTTTTAAACAGATTTGAAAAACATGTTATTTCATTTGAATATTTATTAACAGTAGAAATGGTTAAATCTTCTAATGATATTTATAATTTAATTCAAGATTTAGCTAAAATTCATTTACCTGATGAAGATAAATTTGAAATTTCATATGATATATCTAAATTGCTTGTAAATTGTGATAAAGAAGAAATACAAGGAATTATCTATAGTAAATATAGAGAATATCAAAATTCTGGTAAACAATTGCAAATTCAAAATCTACAAGATTTTGTTTTAGAAAAAATATCATTAACTTTACCTCAAGATATAATCCTTTTAATAAAATATTCTGGATTTGAACAAAAACATAATAATATTACAAATAAAATAATTAATTTTTACAATAAGGGTGAACATAATAATCTAGATAAGTTTATTAAAACAATGAATAATACAAAAAATTTAATATATACTTTCACAAGTATAGATGAACCTTTATTATCTAATATTAAAAATGAAGATTCTTTTGATACTCTTATGTTTGGTAAAATCAGTAAAGATAATATAACTGACATTTTGATAAGTTCATTAAGTGCAGAAAACGAACTTGAGGCTGAAATAGAAAAATTTTATTTAGAACCAAATAAAAAGATTTTCGTTCTTAAATTTAACCCAGAAGAAACTGATATAATGAATTATATTAAATTTTTCATAGAAAATCATATAAAAGAAAAAAATTATGACGACGAAACTAAAAATACTAAAAAGGCATTTATTTTTACTGTACATATGAATAGAATATTTAATTTAGATAAAGGTGATCCAAAAAAAGCAAAATATTTAGAAAGAAATGAATTAGGAGAATTAATTTCTTATTTAAGTGATTTTTATCAAATATTTATTGATAATTTAAATGGAGAAGATATTTCTTTAACAGAAATAATGAAGTACAATGAAGAAGAATTATATAAAAAATGTCTTAAATTAGATAAAGAATTTAAAAGAAATATATATAAATCTTTTACCTACTTTAATTTTCAATTTATAATAGATATACCTTTTTTAAAAGAAAAACATTATTCTATTGAACTTATAAAATACTTAGCAAAACAAAAACCTTTAATTGATTCAATAATAGATTGTGTATTAAGACAAAAAACAGAGAAAAAAGATATTTTTTATGAAATATTAAAAAATAATTATTTTAAACAGGAAGATGTTGGATTAATTTCTATTATTCAAAAGTATTTATCTGAATTATTTACTGATAATTTATCACAATTTGTTTTTAAAAGTGAGCAAGACCATTTTCTTTCAGCATTTTTATTTAATGAATTATCTAATAAAGAAGAAAAAAAAAAAGAAATAAAAAAAAATAATAATGCTATTATTGAAGAAAAAGAAGAAGAAATTATTTTAATTAATAAAGATAATGAAAATATAATAAATGAAATGAAAGATAAAAAAAATGAAAAGAATATTATTGAAAATGATTATAATAAGGATAAAGAAGAAGATTTAAAAGTTAATTATGAAAATAATCATTTAATAAAATATTTAATAAAGTATTATTTAGATACTCTTGATACATCTTCAACTGCTAGATTTAATAAAGAAATGAATAATAATCAAATTACTTTATTATTGGGATTAAAATTACCGGGTATTAGGTATGTTTTAAATTCCTTTAGAATATATATCAAAACTGAACTTGCAGATAAATATTATAACAATGAAAAAGAAATAAGAACAATTTCTGAAGAAGATGATGATTATACCAAAGAAATAAATAAATATAAAAATAAAATCAATAATATTCAAAGAAATATGGAAACAGAGATAATTAGGAATGATTTATTTAAAATATTAAATGATTTAGGAAAAGAATATCCCCAAGAAACTAATCAATTTTATGAAATGATGTTAGATGATTATTATTTAATTTTTTTATCTGACACTTTACAAAATATCAAAAAATCATATTATGAATTAAAATATTATAAAAAAATATTAAAAAAAATGATATATGATAGATTTAATACAGGAAAAGAAATAGATGAAGTTGACCCTGTGAGATCTTTAGCAATGAAAATGGTCTGGTTAGAGTCAAATAGTCAATATATTTCTATTTTATTAAATATTTATAGTAAAATCTCTGATAAAGTTAAAGACAATAATTTATTTTATAAAATAGAAAAAATTATAGACAATAAAGAAATTCAATATGAAATATCTAAAAGATCTCCTCTACACACTCAAGAAGTTAATTTACCATTTTTCAATATAATGGAATCATTATTAAAAATAATTATTTCAGATTTTGACATTTATAGAAATTTAGAAAAACAAGATTTTTATAATTTTTTAAATTCAATAAAAACAATCATTCAAAATGCCTTAAAAATAGTAAATGATTTATTTATTTACTCTAAAAAAGTTTTTACTATACAAGAGTTTTTAAATATTCAAGGAAATTTAAATCTTGTTAATGAAAGTAATATTGATAATCTAATAGAAGTTCTAAAAATATTAAGTGACCAAGAAATATTTACAAATAATATTTTAAATGATGAATCACAATATCAAGATTTATGTCAAAATATACAAAAGTTACGTGATTTTTTATATAAATATTTAGGAGATACTGATAATTTTGCTAATTTAATGTTAAATATATGTGTTGATGAATTAAAGAAAGTTAGAAATGATTATTATCGTAAAAAATTAACAGATATTGTTTTAGATAATACTAAAATTATAGCAAAATCTTATCCATTTATGTCTATAATTTTACAAAATATTATTGATATTAATTTAGATGTTATCTTAGATAATATACAAAAAATAAAAGAAAATAACCAATTATATATAAAATCAATTAATCAAGCAAACAATGACGTCTTAAATGAAATAATTTTAAGTATTTTTGAAAACCAATTTAATTTATATTTTGAATCTATTCCAAATTTAAGAAATGATGAATTAGAAGCATATTTCGGGAAATATTTTGAATATTATACAATCCATCAAAAAAAAAATCCTACTTTTATTTTATTTAATACAAGTTTAGATTTGTTTAATAGATGTTTAATCTTTTTAGAAGAAATATATTATAAAGACCAAGACCAAGAGAAAGAAAAAAAGAAAAATGAAAATAATAATAATGAGTTTATATGCATATTATATTGTATATCTTATATAAAAATGTATCTTTACAAATGTGTTCATTTTATTCACTATAATAATCAAGAATTTATTGATTTCGTTCAAATAAATGAAGTAATTAATGGAAATGCTAAAAATGCATTTAGAAGAATGATAAAAATTTATGTTTTTAAAATATTTTTCCATATTCTTAATAATAATTATCATAAATTTAAACATTATCATTATCCTAATCATGGAATTACATTTTTTGATGAATTTAAAGAGCAATTTGGTGAAAAAGAGGAAATGTTAAATTATTATTTACTTCCATTAGGAGATCAATATAAAAAATATGAGGAAGAATATAAATTATTTACTGACTTAAGAAAAAGTGAATTTAATAAAACAGTAAAACCGTTCCAAAATATAATCGAAAAAAATGGAGTTGATATAATATATACAATTTCAAGTAATCTAATAGTATCAAATTTAGCTTTAAAAAATTATGTTATAGACAGCCAGGAATATTCAAAATATTCTTCTTTTTTTAAAACTTTATTTAAAGAATTAAAAATGCCAGAAATTACAAAAAAATTATTTTTACTTTTTTCAAATGATGAAGAATATAATGAAAAAATAAAGCCAAAATTAATAATTCAAGATGCTGAAGAAATAAACCAAAATGCTTTTGAAATATTATTATATTCATTAAGATTTTGTCTCCAAATAACAAATCATGATAAACCTGATGAATTTTTATATTCTCAAATTTTTACAAAAGATTATTCAAAAAAATTAAATGAAAATTGTATTCCAGGAAACAATTTATTAGATAATGTTAAAGTAAACAATTATTATCTTGTAGAAAATCATTTAAACACAAAAGCACATGATATTGGAGCTTATGTATGCTCTTGTGGTCGTTATTATGTTATTCCTCAATGTGGATTCCCAATGAAGCCAGAAGCTGATGAACCTTTATCAAATATATGCGAAAACTCTGATTGTAAACTTGCTATAGGATACTCTCCTGAACCTAATGAAAAACCTGGACAACATAGTATGGTAAAAAGAGATGGTCATTATCGTATTTTTAAAAATGCCGAGCACAAGAAAAAAGAATTTGAAGATTATGGCGAAAATGATGAAAATATACCTAATATGCTATTAGTTGATTATAAAACTAAAGTTATAGATCCTATTTTAGAAAAATCTAAATTTGGAATAAATCAAATATCTAAAATTAGATTTATCCAAAAAGATATGACATTAAGGAAATTATCACAAGTGGGCTATAGATTATTAAATTTTATTCTTTATTCCCATTTATTTTTTTCAAATTGTTTAGGAATAATTCCTGATGAATATATGAATAAATATGTTTGTCCTAAAATGACTTGTATCGAAATGTTAGAAACCGATTGGGATTTACTAAAAGGTGCTTTATTAGAAAAAGGAGTCCAAATTATACAAATATTTATGAATATGATATTTTATAAGATTTCAGAAAAGTTAAAAAATTGTAAAGATATGAAAACAAATGAAAAAAGAGAGCAATTTGAAGATGATATAGAAAAAATTTTAGAAGAATCATATAAAGAATATGAGGAATATAGTGAAAATTATTTAAAAGAAAATAAAAAAGCTTTACAATTAGAAAAAGATAATATGAAATCAATTATATTAGAAATTAATAATAATAAAGAATACGAAGAAAAAAACTATCCCTTTTATAAATTTTTATTAATGACAACATATCCTTCCAAAGAAAATTTCATAAATGAATTACAAAAAATACCAGAATTCAGAAAAAAATATCCTTTATTAACATCATATTTAATAAATAATAATCAAACAAAAGATTTAATTAAATATTTACCAGATTTTAATGAGTTTACTAACTTTATGATAGATAATTATTCCTATAAAATATCAAGAGATGAAGCATCAAAAAAACTTATCAAAGATGAAGAAATATATAAAAATAATGAAAGAGGATTTAAAGACATGTTTATAAAATTTAAAAAAATATGGGAAAAATTAAGTCCTTATGCCACTTCATTTGAAAAAAATGAAATGACTCCAATTGTTTTAGATGAAAATAAAAGTTTAGCTCATTTTTTAAATGACGATGGAGAAGTTTTAAAAGGTATGTATATTGCAGCAGCTTATCAAAATTTTATTAATTGGCAGAATCAATTTTTAGATGAAATAATTGAGCCTTTAAGATACAATGGCATTTTGAATCATTTTATTAAAAATATGGGTAAAAGTATAAATGTTCAGAATGCTAAAAAATATGAAACTTTAAACTTTGATAAAATAAATGAAACATTTACAGAAATCCTTTTTGATAATAGTAAAAGAAATATTGTTATACAAAATAATAATATTAATTATTCAAATTATAAACAATTTATATATAATTTTGATTCTATAGAAGAATCTTTAGGAGAACTACTTCTACCAGGAAAAGTTAAATTTAATAAAAATTTAAGATTTGTAATATATTGTTTTGAAAGTTTTAGAGGTAATAAAACAAGTGTCTTAACAGAATTTGCTTCAAAATATAAAATAATACCTTTAAGTAAAGAAAATAAACAAAGAATATATGATACAATTGAAGATAAGATCAAAACTCAAAGTGATGAATTATCTAAAATATTATTTTCTATACAATTATTAGTTTATTATTTAACTCAAGATATAAGAGATGTTAATGAAGAAATAAAAGATACAATTAAAAATTTGCCAGATTATGTAAATTTGTCAAAAGAATGTATAGATTTTTTTGAGAAACAAAAATTAAAAATAAATGAATTGTATGGAGCCTATTCATTTGTTGAACATCTATGTTTTAAGCCATTTATTGCCAAATTAAACAATAATTATAAAAATCAAATTGATGAAAAAGTAATCGAAAGCTTAAATAAAGAATTTGATGAAAGACAATTTAAAATTATTACTAAAATTTCTTTGGCTTCAGCATGTCGTAAATTAATATCAAGATATTTAATTAGTATTAGAGTTGATAAAGATTATAATGAAAATAATAAATTAGATTTGCATTTAAATAGAGAAGAAATGTGGGATAAGGAGATATGGGGAATAAAAAACAAAAATGAATTAATTGAAAAAGATTTGCAAATTTTAAGTAAATATGAATTAACCTTGGGGCAATGCTATGAATTATTTACAAAATTAGGGGGTGATGAAGAAGAAGCTTGTAAAGATATAATAATTAAAAATGAAGATGATAATAATGATGAAATTAAAAAAGATAATGAGATAAATAAAAAAATAGTCAAAAGAAATAAAAATAGAATAAAATACTAATTTTTATAGTTTGATATCTTTATTTTTAGATTAAATTTCTTAAAATAATTGATATACTTTAGATAAATTAGGAAAGAATATATGTCTCTTTATTAAATTATTATTAACATTATTAGATATGAATTAATTTATAATTAATTTATATCAAATATAATGATTAAAAATATGTTCATAAAATATTTATTTTAGCTTATTAATTAAATTCGATAAATATCTTAATATAAATCCACCTTAAAATAAAAGGCAATTTTTTATAGGATGGTTGTAATCTGACAAAACCATACAAGTGAAGATTCCAATACCTTGGATAAATTTCTTAAATAAAAATCCAAAGTCATCCCTTGAAAAATTTTAAAAATGTTATTTTAAAAAGTGTGTTATATTTTGTTTTTTTTGAAGAGATTTTGAAATCTTTAGGAAGGGATTTTTGGAATTAAATTATCATGTCTGACTTAGTCTAATCCCCCCTCAAAATTTTTTCAAAAATAGGTTCAAA
>JAJMZT010024894.1:0-15269 GCA_023807265.1 Metadinium minorum
TTTAAAAAAACTATAAATAAGATTCAAAGATAATACTAACATATACTTTTTAATTTAAATTTTTTCTTTTATAAAACTTTTATTATAAATTTTTCTTCATGTTTACTAAACAAATATTTCTGAAGCGGCTTTGTCCTTAAAAAAAAAAGAAAATTGAAAGAAATATTATTCATTCATAAAGAAGAAAAAACGATTTATTATATATTGATACTAATTTAGATGGAAAAAGCAATAGAAAAATTACTTCAACTTTAAAGTTAAAAGAACAGCAAGAATTAGAGGAAATGAATAATGAGCAAATTGAAAATAATAATAAAGATGAAGATAATAAAAGTGCCATAAATAATAATAATAATGCTGATAATGGCAAAATGGTTGAAAATTTAAAAAATGAGAATATTAATGATAAAAATTCTAATGAAAAATTGAATAAAATATTAAAAATATATTTAAGAAAAAAAAAGTATCCTTGAAATAACTTCAAAAAAAAAAGTAAATAAAGATTTATTAGACTTATTAAAAAGTCCAAATATGAGCAATATTAATATTTAAAAAATATAGTCATCAATAAAATATTTTTTGGATAATATATATGTTTTCATGATAAAAATAAAAAGTTATATACAGTAATTGTAACTGTAATTGCCCCCCAATTAAGTGCAAAACAAAATTTGGAGAGATTAACATCAAAATTTTTTTTGTCAGATAGGTCCTTGGAAAAAAATTTCAATTCAAAAATCCAAGGTTTCCTCTTTAAAAATTTAAAATGAAAATAGGGTTCTTGAGGTGAATGACTAGAATTAATTTAAAAAAAAAGCTTTTTAGATATTTGGTTTTCTTACCAATATCTCAAAATCTTTATGAATTCACTGTTAAACTGACTAAAAACTATTTTTGAATTTATTTGATATTTAAGTAAGAAAGAACTAAAAGCTAATGATAAGCCTATTGATAGACTATGTGAATCTCCAATATAATAACTAAAATATACTAAAATCAGATAAACTACTTTTATCAGAGAAATAAATTTTTGAAAGGAAATAAAGATAATATTAAATATATTTTAGGAAAATATGAAAAAGAAATCACCTACTTTTTTGGATTAAAATATTATCAGAAAATTAATGAATAGAACCATATATAATGTCCATATTTCTCTGATTAGCTCTACCCCTAATTAGAAAGACTGCCTGCTCTTCAAAAATCAACAATCTGGAAATAGGTCATTAAAATTAAGTTATTTTTATATATTCTTAAATAAGCTTATTATTGGAAAATTTTGAAAAAAATATTTTTTCAAGGAAGGGACTTTAATTCTTATATAATATTTCTAAAAATGGAAAAATAGGTATCTTGAAAAATCAATTCTTTGAATAGAGAGACTCTATTTGTCAAGTAAGATTTCCGGTTATAATCAGAGAAATACTGGATTAAATAAAAAAGTAATTAAAAAATAAAATATATAAATAGTTAAAAATAAAAATGGAATTGTAATTCAATGATAATAAATATAAAAATAATTAAAATTTATTTAGTTTAAAAAAAATTAAATGGCAATTTATATTATATAATTAGTATTTTAATCATCCAATTGATTCAATAAAGCAACGCCTCTTTTAATCCAATGATTAGGCTCTTTATTACATGGTAGATATACAGTAAATATATAATTTGTAGAATGTCCCGTAGTACTTAATGAACCTTGTCTTGAACTACATTTATAGACAGGGCATTCATAATTATATTTTCCATTCCCAGTAGATATTTTTTCATCAAAAACTTTTACTTTAAGAATAATAGGAGGCATTTCACAAGTAATATTTTTTCCTTGTAACTCATCAATAGTATGTGTATTTTTATTCCATTCAGCTCCTTCAATAAATACTCCATAAATATAATAAATTTCTCTTTTCTTGACTTTTTCCATATCACATTTTCCTTCATCATCAAAATCAAATTCAAATTCTAATCTATCAATAGATTCTTTATTTTTTCTTGCATAGTTTTGTTTAATTCCAGTTAAAAATGATTGCGTGAAGAAAAATGCTGAAAACCAAAATTTTAAGGGTGTTCCATTTTTTATCCATTCATTAAAAAAATTTAATCTGTTAGATAAATCTTTTATCCAAGATAGAATTGGTTTTTTACTTGGATAACTTGCTTTTATCCAAGATGACGGAATTTGTCCTTTTATTAATTGAGTTGCCATTTCCTCGATTTCATCTGTTAAAGGCATATGACCCATAAAAGCTTTAACACATTCATCTAAATTTTTAAAAATTAAAGATAATAATAAATTATATCTCATAATTTCTTGAATTAAGACACTATTCATACAATCCTCATATTTTAGGGGATATTTTTTTTTAACTTCATCTACATTAAATTCTTTTATTAATTTTTCTTCTGCTAATAATTTAATTTGTTCCAAACTCTTTAATTTATATTCTAAACTAATATTAGAACTACCTTTTTGCAAATTATCCAAAGAAGTTATTAATGAATTTCCTTCATCTATTTGCTTTCTAATTAAAGTATTTTTATGTAATCCTAAAATTTCGGGTGATTCATTTTCGGGCAAATTCAAAAAATGTTGCTCATATGGCTCATAATCTTCATAATAAGAAATAGGAAATTCTTCTAAATCATTTATTTTAAAGTTATCATCATCAGTCATTTTTATACTATAAATATCAGATAAAATGGCTGTTAAAGTCCTTCTATCCCAATCATCTGTAACTCTTCCTCCATAAATGCAATCAGAAGTTAAATATGTTATAGCTTTAAAAGGCACGTCTATATTACTTTTTTTTTCTAAATTTGATTTTAAAATACTTTTAGAAATTAAAAAATCTGCTTCATTAAAATTATATTGAATATTCCAACCAATTGGCCCAAAATTTTTCCTTTCCAATAAAATACTATGAAAATGCATTAAACCTATAAATAATTTAGTAAAAACATATTCTTTTCCTCTTTGCTTCATCGATGTAAAATCATAAGTCCATTGTTTTTGTTGAGATTTTAACAAATTAATCAAATTTGATTTCACCCCCTCTGGGCTTTCTACTGTCATTTTAATACTATTTACTAAAATACTTGGTAAAATATTATCGGCAATTAATGAAGATAACCATAGCCTAAAATTAATATTCATTTCTCTTTCATTGCTTTGTAAATTAGAAATAACTTGTTCTAATTCTTTCATAAAAGATGGAACTAAATGCAAGTTTTGCAAAAATACCCATTGTCCCTTTTTTTGGCATTCTTCAATACTAGATAAAGCTTTTTGGCTTTGTCCTTGTCCTAAAGAAACACTAATTATATCGTGCTTATTATCTTCGGCTAATTTTTTCACTTCTGCCGTAGGGTCTAAGCCGGGGGTAATAATTAGCATCAAAGGTGTATTGAAATTGCTTTTTTCAAATAATTCTGGTATTGTAAATAATGGACTTTGAGATAAGGGTTCTCCTAAATAATTTGTTATTACTAATCTTACATATGAAACTAATTTTTCTTGATTTAATAATTTCAATATCATTAATTTATAAAACATATTTAATTCTTCACAATCTGGAATATTGAAATGTTCATTATAATCTATTTTTTCTGAATTATTTTCTATTGATGTTATCATTTTTATAAAACTTTCCCATTTTTGTGGCTCTTTTAATATTTTATCTGGTAAATTACATATTGTATCATTTTTTTTAGCTGTCAAAATAATTTCCCATAAATTCTCATCTAAAAATTTTGGCTTTTTGGTTTTTAAATATTCATTCTTATTATTATCAATCATTGTATTTGAATTAGTCAAAAAATAATTAACATCTTCTTCTTTAATAATATTTTCTTCAACTAATTTTCTTATTAATAATAGCATACTAAAAACTAATCTATCTTTATTTAACAGAGACCTACAAACTGCAGTATAAGCCACTTTTAATAAAGCTTTTTCTAATATTTTTATTCTTTCTAAAATAATTTCTAGTGTTTTTGGCCCAGTGTATTTTTCTCCTTCAGGATCAATACTTTGTAAACTAAATATTAAAATATCTTTTATAAACCATGAAATAGAAAATTGATATATTTCTTCAAGATTATCTAATTCACTTATTGAAAAAAATATTAAACGTGCTAATTTGGCTAAAGGCATATATAGCATACGATTATTATCAATTCTTTCTTCTGTTTTTTT
Organism: Metadinium minorum; assembly: GCA_023807265.1. Taxonomy (NCBI): domain Eukaryota; phylum Ciliophora; class Litostomatea; order Entodiniomorphida; family Ophryoscolecidae; genus Metadinium; species Metadinium minorum. The sequence goes on from JAJMZT010024894.1 coordinate 4,199, forward strand.
TGCATTTGTGATTTGTACAGTAGCCTCATCGGATAATTTTTTACTTTCTTCTAAAGAAAAAATCAAGCCATCATTTTCTAAGAGTTGCTCACTTGATACACCTAATTTATTCAAAATGTCTTGCTCTGTTTTATGAATTGTTTCATTTAATTGAAATTTTTTTTGTAAAATGTTATTTTTTTCACTTTCATCTGCGGGGGATTCTTCTTTTACTATAACACTTAAAAGTTGCTCATTTAGACCTTCCTTATTTACTGTAAAATTAATTATTGATATACGGCCATATAAATCTGGATTAAATACTGGAGAAACTAAATATGATATTAAATAATATTTAAAAGTTGGAGAATATTTTACTTCATAATTTTCATTTAATTTTAAAAATAAACCATCAGAATGCTTTACAATTTCACTATTTAATAATAGTTCAGCATCTGGAGGAATATCATATGATATATAATCGAAAATTAATGCTTTACCATTTGCTATACAATTTTCCATTAAAGTTTCTCTTTTTTCATTTGGTTTTAATATTTTTTTTAAATTTATTTCTATTTTTTTGTAAAATGTAAAATCATTTTTATACAATTTTTGGAAAAATTTAACAGCTTGTTTTTGAGGATCAATTAGTAAACAAGGTTTAGTAGCTTCAAATAAAATAATTCCACTATCAAGACTTCCAGAGTCAGGGGGAAGCCCATTTATAACCCAATTAGAAATATCAAATGGATCTCCTATTAATTTATTTATTTCAGAAATATGGCTAAATTGTATCTTTTTTTCTTCCAATAATTTGAATATAACATTTTTCACAAATGTTTCCCTAAATGGTACAATAAAAGGGCCTAAAAATGCAATATATAAAGCAGATAAAATTACATCTCCAAAAACAAAAGGTAATTTTTCACTTAAATCGACGGCACACTCCGACCACCTCTTTTTTTCTCCACCTAATTTACTTGTTAATTTTTGTGCTCTGTTTAATTTTTTTTGGCTTTCTTGGATTTGAGTTTGCAATTTTTGCTGTTTTTTATTAATATCTTGATATCTATCATTTAATTCTTCTAATTTATTTTTTATGCTCTTAACATTTGCTTGTATTTTTGCTAAATTTTCTTGAGCAGCATTAAATGAAGCAGTAGCTTCAGCACTTTCTTTAGCTAATGGAATTAATTTTTCCTTCAATAAAATATCTAATTTATGCATATTTATTATAAAATGGCAAAAGCATGCACATGTTGAAGAAATTTTTTTTTCCATATAAGATGGTTCTATATCTCTATCATGTATATATGGCGTTAATAATTCTACAATTTTATCACTAAATTGAGTTGTTTCTAATTTTTTTGGCAAACTTTGTAAAGTTTTTAACAGGCTTACATCATTTAATTTTTTTTTATAATAATCCCATTGTGTAGGAACTGTTTCTAATGGTTTTTTTTCAAAATTTGACATAATAATACAAATTGCTCTCATCATTGTTACTATTTCTTTTGGTGGTTGACGATATGACCTTAAAGCCATAAATTGTTTTTTATCAATTTTATTTATTTTTTGCTTTATTTCTTCTTTTATTATTTCGGCCTCTTTTTGCATTTCTTCAGCTTTTGTTTTTTTTTCTTCGGCTTCTTTTTGTCTTTCTATTGCTATTTTTTCATTTACTGCACATTCAGCTTCGGCTTTTTTAGCATCGGCTGATTGTGCTGTTATTTCTGCTAAAGTTTTGTCTATTTCTTTTTGTTGTTCTAATAATTTTGGCTTTTGTTTTTCTAATAATTCTGACATTTTTTTTATTTGTTCTCCAGCTTCGTCAATACATTTTACACCCCATTTATATTTTTTAATATCTTCTTCTAGTTTATGGGAATATTTTTCTTTGAAAGTGATAAAAAATTCTATAAAATCTAAAAAACTTTTAGGAAGAATTATAACTTTTTTTCTTGTTTGGATAAAATATTTATCGCTTTGTTTATTTATTTCACTAAAAACTTTGGCAAATATATGACTTAATTTATCTACTATATTATCATGTGTAGAATGTATTATCTTTTTTTTATTTTCATGATTTTCTTCTTTTTTGTCTCTGTCTTTATCCATACTTGAATCAGAAGAAAAATCATTTTTATTTTCTGGTTTTTCTTCTTCCTTTTCTACCTTTTTTTCTTCCTCTATTTTTTCTTTATTTTCTTCATCGTTTTTTTCATTACTATTATAATTATTTAAATTTTCATCTTTACATAATTCTCTTTGGGCAAGGAAAAATAATGCATCTTCGGGCCATTTTTCATAGAAGTCCATAGTAGTATTGGTCAAAGCAGGGAATTGTCTTAAAATTTTTGTAAAATTTTTATTTAAAGGATTCATGCATATAAAAACTCTGCATTTATCCCTTACTTTTTTCATAACATATTCCCAAAATAATGTATCATCTAAATTGTTTAATTCTTCATATTCTTTCATTTGCCTTGCATTACCAATAACTTCTGCCTTTTCTTCTCCATTAAATAAATTATAAACTACACCACTAGAAATAATACAATTTAAATCGACATACATTTGTTCATCATTAATATTATTATCATTTAACAAAAATATACTATCCTCTAATCTTAATCCAGTCTGTCTATACAATTCTTGAATATCTTTAATCCAATCTTTGTGGGAATAATTTTCTACTTCATCTTTTCCTCTAGTTAAAAAAATTTTAAATTTTTTAATAAATGCACAAATATTAATTAAACTTTTTCTTCCACTTCCAGTAAGGCCGACTAATACACTATGTTCGCCTTTTCTTGATAAAACTCGATCTATTCTTAGTAAATGCCTTAAACTATAGTCAAATAAAATTAAATCAATTCTTTCTTTGGCTCTTTTATTTGAATTATAATAACTAATTTGATCATAAATATTTTTTCTTAAATCGCTTATATCATTTACTTGTATATATAATTCTTCTTCATTTATTTGTGAAAAAAGCAATGAATTATATTGTTTTTCAGCATCCTCATCTTCTACTCCATGATAAATGAAATTTTGTAACTCTTTTAAAACGTTATTTTTAAATTTTAATTGGTCTTCTTCACAAGACAACCTATCTTGATAAACTCTGCAAGTTTCGTGTAATAAAGTAGATAACATATAATCTGTGCAATTTTGCTCTTTAGATAAAACTTCAGCCTTAACCATGGCAATAGAAGAAAAAATTTTTACTAGATCTCTTAAATTAAAATTGTATTGAGGGGTAATTGGCAAAGGCCTAAATAATTCTTTTACTCTTTTAAAGGAATTTATAGCACCTTCAACTATTGTTTCTTTTAGTTTTCTTGCTTGATTCGGATACTGGGTAAATAAGGCTTCATAATATTCTTTGAATATTTCTTTCATAGTTAAATCATCAATTTCTGTAAAACTAAATGGGATAAAATGCCATAATAGTCTTAATGATACAAATGGTCTTCCTAATGTAAGACAAGAATTAATTAAAATGTTTCTAAAATTAATAAAATCTTGCTCTTTTCGATCATACCAACCCCCATAATCAAAAAATTGTCGCAAAATTTCTATTGGTGGCTGGGCACCATATCTTTCTTTTGTAGGCATATTTAAATCTTCTATTAATATTAGGGCATTTTTATTTCCCTGTGGAGCTAATGTTCCTTTTTTTAATTTAAAACAGATTTTTTCTTCTATTAAATCACATATATTATTTGCTGTTGTCTTTGAATTAAAAATAAATGTATAATTCAACCATCTTTTGTTAGGATTTACATTATTTGATGAAGTCTTATTTTTTTCGTCGTTTTTGTTTTGCTCATTAATTGCCATTTCCTCATTATTCATATTTAATATAAAATTCATCATTGCTAAACTTTTACCACTTGCTGTAGAACCAAATAATAGCAAAGGCATTTTATTTATTTGTGCTAATTTTAAAATTTCTTTTGCTCTATAAGTTTGAGTTGAGGGAATCATTATATCATTTCCTCTTTTTAAATCTTCTTGGACTTTTTTAAAAGCTGATTCATGATTTTCTTTTAATAAAACATTTACATTAATAAAAGCTTTTTCATTAAAATCATAAATCATATTTAATAATTGGCCATAATTTGATTCATAACTTCTATTAAATTGTAAAGCTTCTTCAGCCATTTGGAAATTTGGATCTTTTATACTTTTTGAATTAATTGCTTTTAATTTCTCTACAATATCTATTTGATCTTTTGGATTTTCCAATAGCCAAGTAAAACAAACTAAAATTGTATATATGAATTTATTATATAAATTTTCTCTTTCACTTTCTGTTATAATTCTATTTGCATTTGGATTTATAATTATTTTTTTTTCCTTATTTAGATTTTGTCCTATCGCATTATCTCCCTCATTTAATTCTTTTAAATGCTGTTTTTCTATATCATCATTTATTGTATCTTCTTTACTCATATTATTAAATATATTACATTCTAAAATATTTACAAAAGTTTTCATAAACCAATTCTTAAACATAGGAACACCTATTTTTTTTTTTAAATTATTATATTCATCAAATAAAATTCCATCTACAATTTCATTATAGTACTTTTCAAACAGACAAGTTATTAGTTCAGGATAATTTGTTTTTTTATAGCTTTCTGGCAAAGTATTTAGCCAACTATAAAAAAAATCACTAGGATCAATATTAACTCGATCAGTATATACTACTCCACATCTTGAAATAGTTGCTAAAGAAGCTTGGGATAAATCATCAATTTCAAAAATAATAAATGTTTTTTCATCTAAACGAATTTGATCTGAATTTTCCAAACATAATTTTTTTGTGTCATCTAAAACTGAATTCATATTTTCTATCCATAAAGTATCAACAGGTCCATCAAATATTAGTAATTTCAAATCTTCGCTAGTGTCAGAAAAATACCCCCTTAAAGCCTTAGAGCAAATACCTTCTGTAAACTCCATTGTTTTTTTATTTACAAAACCAAATAACTGAGGTGAAGTTATTGCTTTTGGATTTATAAATTGAGCTTTTATTGTGTTATTTTTCCCACAAGCTTTAAAAAAATTAGGTAAACCATTTAGATAAACTTTCATTATAGAAGATTTATTAGCCATTGGGGCTCCTACAATCATAACAGCATGTCTTACAGATAAAATATTGATAAAATCTATTACTTTATCTATTAAAAATTTATTTGGTCTTAAATTTAAATCAACACACTTATTTTCTAAAGCTGATAATAATTTATCATCTATTTTATTTACAAAATTAGAATTAGGGAATAAATCAGATAAAATTCCTGTATAAATTTTATAATCGTCAGCTATAAATTTAGGCATATTAGAATCTAGAATAGCTTTTTGAACTAAAAAAGATTCTTGTTCTTCATTTTCTATCATATTCTCACTAGTAATAACTCCTATATAATTAATAATACCATTTAAAGCCCTCATTCCATAATCATAATGAAATTGTGAACTTAATTGTTCACTAGCTAATCTTAAAGAAGAAACAATTTTTTTACTTAGATCTCTTGCTTTTTTAAATCCATATGAATAAAGCATTATTTCAGTGATCATTTCATAATTTGGAATCATCATTGCTAAAGGACGAAATAATCCCTTTAAATTATCAGGTAATTCACTACGACCAGCATAATTAGGATTCATAGTAATAAAAATTCCCATATTATAATTAAAATTGAATTGATGTCCATCAAAATTACAATAAGTAGCTCTTGCCTTAAGACAATTTAATAAAATTGATATTTGATGTGCTATAACAGATAAAACATCTAGAGTAATTCTATTAAATTCATCAAAGCAAACCCAACACCCACTCATTGATATCCCCTTAAAAAATTTGGTCATTAAAACAAAATCTGAATCTTCTGAGCAATTATATGTAAAGCATTTCTTTCCTAAATTTTTAGATAAATCCTTTATTGTCTCTGTTTTTCCTGTACCAGCAGGGCCTTCCGGGGCTCCCCCCAAATTATTTGAAAGAGCCTCCATCATAGTTCTATAGCATCTATCTGTTAAAGGGGTTATAACCAACCTTTTTTGATTGCCTAAATATTCAAAATCATAGGCTCTTTCTGTGTTTAACATACGAACATTTATATTTGCAATATCTTTTATATGCTCAATTTCTCTTCCCTTTTGATTTACAAAAACATATCTTAATTGGCTAATCCAATCAAAATCTGCAATTGTATATACATTATTTTTATATAAATAATCAATTACATCATTAGCATGGACATCTTGAATAATTAATGAGACTAAAGTTTTCTTAAAAGTTTTTGTATAATTATTTGATGATGATCTAATTGCTACAATTAATTCAAGAAGTGTAGATTTATCATTTTCATGTAATTCTTTTAACGAATTTGGATTATCTTTTACATTATTAATTGCTATTTCTGTCCTTTGGGTCCAATCTAATTGACTTATTGTTAAAATGGCTTGCTCAATATGTCCCATAGCCCAGTCGACTCTCTTTATTTTTGTTTTGTTTTTAATTTGAGGTATTTCTATTTTTTTTTTTTCAGATTCTTCTAAGTTATTAAATTCTTTTAATAATTGAGGGTTTAAACTAAAATAGCATTCTTTAAATAATTTTTTTAAAGTCAATTTCATTTCAAATTCAATATCTAAAAGCCATTTTTCTAAAGCTACAGTGACATAAATAACTTCTTCTCTTTGTTTTATTTCTTGATGAGGATTTATTGGTTTTATAAATTTAACTTTTTCCCCTTGTTCACTAACAAAAGTTTCTATAGTTCTTAAATGATATTCTTTTTTAAAAACTTCATTTGTCTCATAGTTTGGAACATTAAAAGACAAATCTTTTGTAGAATATGTTAAATATTTCATACCTTCAAAAACTTGTTGTATATATTTTGTGGCAATTATTGCTGGTTCACTGCATTGTGCTAGCATTAAAGTTAATTCTTCATTAGAAACAAAATAAAATCTTGGAAAAGCATCTCTTTTTGTGTTCAAAAAAGCATTTAAACTTTGGTTTACTTCTTCTAAAATTCTTCCCCAATTCATGAAATTTTCTTTAATTTTAACCATTTGAACAACTTCACTTAATTGCGGAGAACCTTTTATTTGCTCCATATGATTTTTCCATTGGTTTTCTACTCCTAAGTATTTTGGATATTCCTCACTTAATTGTTTTTTTAAATCACCAAAAGCAAAAATTTGTTGTAATTGGGTTAATAATTTTTGAGTTTTTAACCATGCATCTATTATATCTTGGGCTTTTGCAATATTTGCCCAAATATAATGAATATCTTTTTGGAGAAATTTTGCGAATTTTGAACTGCTTAAAGAAACAATTTTAGTCAAAATTGCATCAATTTCTTCACAAAGTGGTTCAACATCTTTTAATATAAATACATCGCTTTCATTAAAAGGAATTAAATCAAATTTCATTTGTTTATATTTTTCTTTTAATTTATCTAAAGTTGCATTTAATTTTTTTTGTCCAGTAGCATATATTGATCTTTCGGCAATTTCTTCTCTTTTAGTTAAAATTCCTAATTCAATTAAAGTTGTTAAATTTATTTCTAAATTTTCTGGAATTGGAATTCCGATAGCATGTGCTAAATCTCCAATATGATTTGATTTAAAATCAGGATTTATTAAATCATACAAAACTGGCAAAATTGGCTGGAATTTTTCTATTTCTTTTTTTATTAAAATTATTACATTATGCGGATTTGGCTTATCTTTTCTAAAAATAGTACGTTCTAAATTATCTATAGTATTAATACATTTTTCATAGGTCTCTTTTAATTTTTTTCTATCAATTTGATTTAAATTTTTTTCCATCCAATTTTTTCTTCCTGTCAAAAATTTATAAACACTATCCCATAATTCAAAATATGGATCGAAACCTGCTTTTATTTCTCTTATTTCACTTAAATCTGAAGTTTTCATTCTTAAAATTGATTCATGCTCATTTAATATACGGCAAGTTGCAATCATTTCTTCAATAACAAATTTTTGATTACAAAAATCATTAAAAATTTTTTCATATCCGTCGATATTTCTTTCATCAATATAATTTTCGAACTCAGCTTTAATATTAGATATAGCTACTAAAGCATCTTTATACCTTTGTTTGACTGATTTTTTAAACTTTTTTCTATCAGCTTCTAATCTTGCATCAGTTTCTTCTTTTTTTATTTGTAATATTTTTGGAACGCCATAACAACTCCAGACACGGAAAAAATCTTTATCTTCAATTTGATGCAAATTTTCTTCCAGTAATCCTGCATTTTCTTGTTGATTATTAATTTTTTCCCAAATTCCTTTTATTTTTTCTGGAAAAGCAGCGCAATATTTTACATCATCATTGTATTCATCTACATTTTTTGGTTCTTCATCTAATTTTTTTTCAATTTCTTTTCTTTCGTTTTCTATTTTTGTTGCTAAATAAACATTATTTTTCATAACTAAATTAAATAATTTTTCCCTTGTTACTCCTAAAGTTTTTATCCATGTCTCTTTTAATGTTTTACAACTTAGACTGAATCCCCCTAAAAAAAAATAATCATATTTAAATGTATTATTAAAAAAATCAAAATATTTATTATTTTCATCTATAAAATGCCTAAAATTAACGATATTAACTGTTTCCTCATCTAATTTTTTTCCATTTGCAAATTTCATTAATTCAATAATGTTTTGCATAACATCTTTATTTAATATTCTTAATAATATTTCAATTGGGGCAAAAAATAATTTAACTGCGTTTTTTAATTCTTCCATTTCTTCTTTTACTGAATTATCATCTTCAAAAAATATTTTCAAATAATTTTTTGACTCATTTAAATATTGATTTTGTTGCTCTTCATGAGAAAGCCTATCCAATACAACAATAGAATTAAATGAAGATAAATGCCCATATGATTCCATTATATGACTTTCTAGGCGAGACCAAAATGTATCAAAGTTGGGTTCAATATAAAAATGTTTACTACCAGATTTTATTTCAAATTCAAATTGCATTAAACTAAAATCTGTCTGAAAAATATATTCTAAAGGATAATTATCTCTTATAGCGAAAATATCTTCAATTTTATATGAAGGAATATTTTTTTCTAATTCTTTCAATTTTTGCTTTTCTTCTTCAGTAAAATCTAAAATTGCTTCTTTATTAATTTTTTCCCTTTCATGCTCAGTTTTTTTTATTTTTTCTCCTTTTTTTTCTTTTTCAGCAATTTCTTTTGCTCTTTTTTCCTCTTCTTCTTTTTCCTTTTGAACAGCCTCTTTATAAAGTTTTTCTTTTTTTTCTTTCATTTCTATGAAAGAAGAATGATATTTGAAATATTCTTCGGTAAATTTGGAAAAATCATATCCATGCTCTTCTTTAATTTTTTGACAAATATCAGTAAATAATCCAATTATATATCTCATACTTTTATGAAAAATATTTCTAATTATATGACTGGCCATTTTATTTATTAAATTTTCAAATTTTTTCGATTTATGTTTTATATGTTCTGGGATACCCGCGTTTCTATCCACTACTTCATTATTTTCTTTTCTTTTATTTAAAGCTTGGCTTAATTGATAATTTGATTGACTTATAATGTTACTTATTTCTTTTATTAGTTCTGACTCAGTTGTTTTATTTTTTTCAAAAAAAAAGTTTATTTTTACAGGTTTATTAAAAAAATTTTGATAAAAAAATAAATGATTGCTTGCTTTTTCTTCATACGCTTTTAATCCTAACAATATTGATGTAAAATCATTCTCATTTTGATGTAATTTAAACTGCATTTTAGTAAAAATATCTAAAAATTTAAATTTATGTTTGAATCCAATAATTCCTTTTTTTTTCTCTGGGATTAAAAATTGTTCAGAAGGTGTTAAAAATTTTCTAACAGGGACTATATCTTTTAATAATTTATAATAATGATAATTCATTGGTAAATTTTTATAAAATGTTTCTATATGATAACTTCTTTCATTTAAATTTTTTAATTCAATCATAAACTCTTCTATAGTTTTAGGTGGAATATTATTTATAATAAAATCTAATTTATTTTTATTTATTTCTATTTCTCTAGGAAAAGCATATCTTCTCCAAATTCCAAATCTTTGATTATTATCCATATTTTCTAATTCAATAGGATTACTTTGATGTTTATTTTTCCCACTATAAAAATAAGTTAACCAAATTAGTTTCCTCATATAATCTTTAGTAATAAAATTATAAGGATTATCAACTTGACTTTCTAGAATAAAATGGTCTAAAGCTATATATTTTTGTGCATAAAATTTCCAATTATTGGCTAAATTCATTCTTTTTTTAATATTTTCTTCTTTTTCATTATCTAAAAGACAATTAAATCTTGTAACAGTTTTATTAATAATATTTCCATTATTAATTATTTGTATATTAAACATTTGAGTCTTTTCATCATAATTTAATACTTCACAGACTTTCCAGCCTTGATTTCCTAAATTATCAAACCATCTTGTTTTTGCCATAATTTTTCCTGTTTTTTCTTTTAATTCTTTCATTCTACCTAAAATTACACCAGGCTCTTCAGGCTCCTCATCATAACTTTCTAAGAGAATATGTCTTTTATAATAATCGAAATCTTCTTCTTGTTTTTTTTCTATATCTTTTGCTTTTACTTCTTCAGGTTGATACATTAGATATGGAGAATATGGAATACCTTTTGCTTTATATTCTTGCTCTAATAAATAATGTTTGTCTTTTATTGCTGTAGAAACTAATTCTTTAAATTTATATTTTTCGGGATATACTGTGAGATTTAAATGTTTTAAAAATTGGGATTTGTCTTCTTTTCTTGTAAGAAATTTCTCTTCTTCTTTTTGACGATTTTGGAAAAAAATTTTTTTTTTCCGATACATCTCCTCATTGAATATTTCCATTTTATTTTATTTTATTTATTTTGAATTATATCTTTTAAGTTATTTTTAAATATTAAATTTAATTTAAATTAATTATAGTTTTTTATTTTTATTATTTCTTTGAATTTCATAATGGGGATTGGGGATTGGGGATTGGGGATTGGGGATTGGGGAT
>JAJMZT010024895.1:0-14906 GCA_023807265.1 Metadinium minorum
CCCAATCCCCAATCCCCAATCCCCAATCCCCAATCCCCAATAAATCTTTAATTAATAATATAAAATAATAAAATTAGAATCGAGATTTTTTAAATAAGTTATTTATTAATTTATATTTTAATTATTAATTTTTTTATATATTTTTTTCATAAATTTACATCTTCATCATTGAGAATTCTTTAATTTAATAATATTAACATTTAAATTATCTTTCTTTTCTTCCTTTATTTCATTAGCATGAATTAATGAATTTTTATCTTGATCTCCAATTAATTGATAAAAAGCATAGGCCTGTCCAACTTTCAATTTAAAATCCCTAAGTTGCATATCGACCTCACCCATTAAATTATCATCTTTAGCTATTTTTTCTTCCCATAAATCTTCTCTACTTAATTCATAAGATAAATCTCTCTCTTCATTTACATCTGTAGTCTGTAACCTTCCCACTAAATATCTTGATATAAATCTTCTTACAGCTGCCCCTAAATCTTTTAATGAATATAATTTATTATTATAATTTTTAATTAGTTTATTGCTTATTTCTTTTTTTACATCTTCAGATATTTCCTTTTTGTATTCGCCTTGTAGTGTATCAACTAAATCTTCAAAACATAAATGTTCGAAAAAGAAAAATAAATTCATTAATTTATCGCTAGTTAATCTATTTCCTTCATTTAAGAAGAAATTGCGACAATCATTAGAAAGTTTTAAATAAGGTGGAGCATTGTTAATAATTACTGAAATTTGATCATTTCCTTTTGTAAATACTCTTTCAGTTAAATAAAATATTATCATTTGCATTGACCCGAAAAATTCCTTAAAATCATATTTAATATTATGTTTATCCATTTTTTCTTTATTCATTTTATTTATATAATCAACAATATTTTCTTTTTCTTTATCATTTAAATCTTTTTGAGGATATTTTAAATAGAATTTACTTAAAATCTCGGATCGACCTCCTCTAAATCCTTCAGACCAAAATGTTACAAAGTTTAATTCATTTTCCCCTTCAAATAGACATACTCCTGGAAGAATAATTTTACCTAATTCTTCTTCAATAGAATCATAATCATATTCAAATGAATTATAATCAGAATAATTAATTTTTCCATCTTCTCCAAATATTTTTCTATATGAAAAAGAATATATAATATCATTTATATTAGAATATCTATTAGTATCTACAAATCTATCATTAATTAATAATATTTGGCTAGATTTTGCATCTTGGACGGGAATTTTTTTTTTAATATTATCTACATAATGATGTAAGATTCCATTAAAAGCATTAATTTCAACTATGGGCATCAAAAATGTATTTTGCCATTCAATAAAATTTTGACATGCAGCTGCAAGATACATACCTCCCCCTAATTCTCCGCAATCATTTAAGAAATATATTAATTTATCATTATAATTTAATGATTTTACACCCATTTCAGGACGACATTGATATTTTTTTGCTTCACTTTTTATTTCATTCCATGATTTAATAAAATTATTAAATTTATTTTTAAAGCCTTCATCCTCATAAATTTCTTCTTTACATAATTCTCTAATTTTAGCGTCATCTCTAGAGATTTTAAATGAGTAGTTATCTACCATATAATTTGTAAATTCATTAAATGATACTAGAGCCGGCAATTTTGAAACACCAGGAATTTCTTTTAATATTTGATTTATTAAAGCATATTTTTGTTTATTATCCATACGCTTAACAAAATCTTCTTCTGTTTTATATTTTGTTAATTTAAAATATTTAAACATTGGATAATCTTTATCTGGATAAATTTCTTGAGTTGGTTCAACTAATTCAGTTATAATTGTTTTTAAATGATAATTTCCAAGTTCTAATTGCTTTTTATTTTCTTCATTATATTTATTGCTATAATTTGGATATTCTTTTATACACTGCTCAATTATTTTTTCTACATTATTTTCGAAATTATCTCTATCTTCAGATTTTGTTAATAATTTACAATCTTTTATTATTTGTGATAATTTTTTAAAAATCATATTCATAAAAATTTGAATAGAGCCTACATTTCTTTGTTGAAGTGATTCATTTAATAATCTCCAATCTGTTTCAATTATTTTTAAAATAGACATATTTTGAATAAGATTTTTATCCAATTTTGTTTTAGAAATATAATCTAAACAATAACTATAAAATAAATGGCTATAAGAAATAAAGTTTAAAAGTCTATATCCTATATTAGATAAATTTCTCACTTTTTTTTGTGGATTTTCAAAGTAATCTCTAGATACTGAATTAAATCCAAATGAACTACTTTTTCTTATTGGTTCAATAACTTCTTTAATATAATTATCTAGAAATATATTTGGAATATTTTCATCAGGATCATTCCATCTTGACATTTGCCCTGCCTTTTGCTTTGCATCCTTAAATATTCTATAATGGCCAGGTCTTAATACCATTCCATGGTTAGATGCTCCTTTTTGAATTTTTTTTGGCCCATATCCAATATCTAGTTGACATATGGGGCATTTTGAGGTTCTACCTTTAGTTGGAAATCCACAAGGATCAATAGAATAATAATATCCACAACTACATACATAGCAACCTTGTTTATCATCATAAGTGTTAAAATGCATATTTATAGTTTCTAATGATGTTAAATGTAAATCTTCTTTAATATCGATACCAGGAATAAATGATTTTTCAATAATTTCTGAAGAATCTCTTTGTAATAATGACTGGAATAAATATTTACCATTTTTATCATTGTCAAGAGAATTGTAACAATATCTAAATCCATATAAAAGCATTTCAAATATTTGTGGATTTACATTTTTATTTTCATCTATTATTTTTGGATTCATTTTTTCTATATATGTTTTATCATCATATAATAAATATAATAAATTTTTATTTGGTTCTTTTATTTTATAATCTATATTTAATAATGATTTTATAAATGAAGAAAAATTCTGATATTCAGCATTATCACTCATATAATTTTTTAAACCTAAATTAGATACAACTTTATTAATTGATATAGTTAAGAAAATATCCATACCATATTTTTTTATTAATTCAGCCATTTCTTTTGTTGAAGTATTAAATTTTATATTTTTTATTATTTCAAATTGTTTTAATACTTCTTTATATTTGTCAAAATCATTATCATCTAATGGCAATAACAAATTAGTTAACAATACTTCATTTTTTCCTATATCAAAAATATCAAAATCTTTCGTAAAGTTAATTCCTCTATCTTTATAATTATAATTTTTAAATTGTTCAAAATTATTATTCATATAACTATAGAATAATTTAAATACATATATTTTTATTACATTTGAAAATTTTTTATTTTTTAATTGTTCTATAACATTCATAATATCAGTACAATTACCCATTTCTTTATATTTTTCTTTAATAAAGTAAACTACTTTACTTAAATACATTTTAACATATGCTAATGAATAAAGTTTACATAAATGGGTATTTTCTTTTTGGTTCATTTCCTTATTTGGTAAATCATCTAAAAACAAGATTAATTCTTTAAATATATTTAATGAATTATCAAATACAATTCCAGTTTGATTTTTAATTTTTGCCTTTTGATTATCTATATAATATTTATGATATAATTCTTTCTTAGTTCTATCATCTAAATCTGGTATTTGTTCGAAATATACACTGATTTTTCCTTCAAAAATATTCATTAAAACTTCATCTAGGAATAAATTTTTTGCATTATTTATGATTCGAATCATTGGAAAATCATCCATTTTTATAGCATCTAAATTATCTTTCATAAATTGTGGATTGTTTTGAATTACATTTTCTAAAATTAATCCAAATATTTGTGAACTGTTTTTAATAAACTCATTGCTTTCGAGTATTTTTGTTAATAATTCCTTTCTAAAAATATCAAAAGTGATTTTAATATATTCATTTAAAAATAAAAAGCCCAAAAGTTTATAACAATTGAAATTTTTTTTTTTTCCTAATTTTTCAAATAAAAACATATAGAATTTATTGAAATTGTTACATAATTCTTTCTTATTATTATCATTATTCAATTGAGTTTCATTTCCAAAATAATTTATTATCTTTTTGAAATTTTCAATATTAGCCATTTGATTAACAGTAAAAGCGTCAAATAATTTTAATATTTCTTGTAAAGAAAAGACTTCTTTAGATCTTAATGTTAAATTATTTTCTAATGTTAAAGCATTTTGAAGAATTTCTTTATAAATATGAACTAATTCAAATAAAATATCTTCTGCAAAGCCTTCATCTTTTATGTCATATATTTTTTCATTAGAAATAATAACTCTTAGAATAGAATCCATGCATAAGAAAAACTGTTCATTAACAATTTTAGTGTACTCAGGGTTTCTTTCTGATATTTCATATTGAATTTGCCTTTGTTCTATTATTTTTTCAATTTGAGCATATAAATTTCTTGTTTTCATATTTAACTTTAAAAATATTTCTTGCAATGAAGATATTTCTTCTGGATAACTTTCGACAAAATTTATAATTTGAGATAATTTTTTGATTATATCTAATTGTTTTTCACTTTTTTGTTTTGTAAAAAGTGAAATTATTTGACCTCTTTTTTTAACCATTAAATCTAAATATTTTTTATTATCATCGAAATTATTAATCACAATATCTTTTTCATCTTCTTCTCCTTCTTCTTCATCTTTTTTTTCTTTTTTTTTATTTAAATTTTTATTTAAAAATAAGGTATAATATTCATTTATAAGTAAATTATATAATTCTTCTTTTATATCTTTATTATCATTTATAAGATTTAATAATTTTTCTTCTTTATTAATAATATTGTATGTCGAGTTATCAAATAATTCTAACATATTAAAATATTTTCTAATTTCTTCATTTCTTTCCTCTTCTTCTAAATATCCTCTTAAATTATTTTCATTTCTTCTATATCTTCCAGATATATTTTCATTCACAGATTTTAATATCTGGTCAAATGTAGGCTTTAATCCAGGTAATTTTAATCCAAGCATAATCTCCACTTTATTTCCACCTAATTTTTTTGATATTTTTGTTTTTCCGTCATATTTAAAAATATCTAAATATTTTTTTGCATTTTTTTCAATAAATGTTTTATCTTCATTTTCATCTTTCCATAATGGTTTTTCTAAATTATTTGTTAATAAACAAGAAAAAAATTGATCTTTCTCTGCTTTGAAAAATAATATATTTAAATTCGTACAATATATTGTTAATAAATGTTTTTTTATCACTGGTAAAATATCAATTTCATCACCTTTTAAAAGATTTTTTTGTTTTAACATTTCTGTAAATTGATTTTTTTTATCATTTGCTAAATTTCTTAATAAACATTCATTTATAAGATATCTCAATCTTTTATTATTAGAAATAAATTCAATTAATTTATTTATATAATTATCTTTATCAATACCTTTATATGGATTAGTTATAATATATTTCATATAACTAGTAGCTTCAAATATATTAGACACTAATTCTTTATCTAAATCAATACATGATTTAAATAAATCTCTATTATCCATTTGCACTATTTTTTCCACTGTTAAATTATCTTCGCCATTTAAATTATCTATAAATATTTGATAATAATCTGAAAGATTTGATAAAGCTTCTTCAAGTATTTTCTTTTTAATTTCATTTTTTTCCATTTGGGTTTTAGTGTCAAATGTTTTTATTTCTTCTTTTAATATTCTTGACATATATACCATAAAAATAAAGCACTTTTCTCGTTTATTTTTATAATTTTTTTCTTTATTTTCTATCAAATATCTTATATAATTCATAAATTCACCCTCAAATGGCTTGAAATGTATAAGACATATTTTATAATTTTCACTAAAGAAATCGTCTAATTGTTTTTCTAATTCATTTTCAGAATTTATAGAACTAATTATTATATCTTTGATATTATCTTCATTGATTTCTCCTAATTTTAGATTATTAATATTATTTATATTTTTAATTTTTTCTAAACTATTGCTAAAAGTATATACTACATTTTTAGTATTATCTATTTTTTTTAAGAAACTTGCAAAATTAGTGTGCTCACCTTTTCCATAAAATTCTAAAATTTTCTTATAATATTGTTTATTTATTTTTTTTGAATTAGAATTCATATTAATTATAATATCTTGAGGCAAAGTTAATGCTATTTTTCCAAGAATATAGTCTTTTATTTCTTCATCTTTTTTTCCCATTTTAACTGCTTTAAATAAAAGAGCTTGAATTTCATCGATATTACAATTAATTAATAATTTTGATAAATCGTAATTTATTCCTTTGTAAATTGCTTCACTATATTTGATTATTTCATCTAGGTTTTTCTTTATATTTTGAGATTCTTGAATTTGCTCTTTATTTAATAAATATTCAAAAGAGATTATATGTTTTTCAAATCTATTTAAAAATGGGGCTTCTTCTTTATTTATTTGATTTAAATCTACATCTATAACGCATCTAAAATTATCATTAACTAAAGAAAAAGTATTTACAGATGAGCCTACAGCTAGACGAGCATAATTTTTATTACTTAAAACAGTGAAATTTTGATTAAATAAATCATACATTGCAGGATATACTGAATCTAAATCTTTCATAATTATAGTATTGCCATTTTCCATATGTGATTGAATTTTATTCAAAACTTTTAAAGCATATTCTTCAGTATTTAAATCTCCTTTAAATTTACTTCCCAAATAAAAACTGCATTGTATATTATTATCATTTAATATTGATGATAATAAAAATGTACTTACTGAAGATTTTGATATAACTAATAAGTATCTACTATTTAGATCATTAATATTTTCTTGTACTCTTTGTAAAACATTATATTCTTTAGAAACAATAACTTCTCCATATTTATCTTTATAAATATTTTTGATAATTTCAAGTGAAGTTTTTTTTTCATCATCAAATTGTAATCCTCCGAAATTTCTTTCAATACTAATAACACCTAATTCATATATATTATTATTATTTAATTCATTATTATTTTCTTTTATTATCATATTTTTTGCAGCATTTTTAACCAAATGATAAAAATCTCTATTACCATGAAAATCTTCTTTTCCATCTAAATTATGCCTTTGTTTTAAATATTTTTTATATTCAAAGTAAGTGGCTCCTAAATTTTCAAAAAAGTCTTTATATTTTCCAACTAAAGTTTCATTATATGATTTACCTATAGTTAAAGATGTTTCCTTATTATCATCTTCATTAGGTTCAGGAATTGATATTGATATACCTCTATTCATTTTTGCTGCATCTAAAGTCCAATTTGATATACCAACAAAAGCGACTTTTTTATCTCCTTCATTTTGATCATATTCTAGTTCAGCATGTATAACTTTTAATGGATTATTTGGAGAATGTTCAGCAAGCCCCATTTCATCGAAATATATTAAAGAAATATTATTTTTTTTATTTTCTTCTCTTAAATCATTGAATACTTTTCGTGCTTTGAAAAAAATATTTTCAACTCCTTTTGATGTACTTGCCATTGAGCCTTGATAGGAATTAACCATTAATTTTGGATATTGCCTAAAAAACATATTCTCTGAAATTGCCCCTTGCATTGATTTATTTAATAATTGAAAACTAAGAGATTTACTGCAACCTGGTTTGCCAACTATAAATATTGGCACCTTTGTATTAATAGCAATAAATAATGAAAAAAGATTTTCTAATAAAGCCCTATTTTTAGCTATACCTTTATCTACTTTAATATTATTTGCAATAAAATTCTCTTCTTTCAAAGGAAATTCAGTAAAATCCTTTATAATATTTAAATTATATAATTTATTAAATTTATCAATTATTGAATTCATTAATTTTAATAAAGAATCTCTTAAATCTTTGTTAGATATTCTTAAATAATAACATACAAAAACACTTAAATTAATACTATATAATTGAAGAGAATAGTTATCTAATTTTTGATAAAATTCTTTATCATGGTCAATAAGTTGAACTGAAATATCTTTTAAAATAATTGTTTTTCTTTTTATTAAATAATCATAGAAAAATTCATAAAAAATATTAAATCTTCTTATTTCTCTTAAAGATACTGCAGATTTATCATTATATTGCCTTATAAATTTATGTGCTGCAATTATCATATCAGCTGCTAAATTTTTTAAACCATTTAATTTTGGATCATCATTATTACTTATTCTGCTATTATTATAATATATTTTTTCTAATGATTCTTTAATTATATTTCTTATATATTTTTCTTCATCTTCTTCTGTGAGATTTCCAAAATCAAACACGAAATTTAATAATGAATGAGGTAATGGATTTACTGTATATACCAAATTACTTTTTTTACCTCTAGCAATTTCTTCTTTCTCTTTGTCATTTAATAATTCTTTTTGTTTATTTGCAAAATTGACATTAAGACCAATTTCAATATCTTCTTCTTTTCCTTTATTTTCCCTTTCCCTATATGGATTACAAGCAGCAATAAAAACAATACATGTTGGCAAAGGCTTTCCTTGGCAAGAATGCTTACACATTAGTTCACTTATAAGTCCCATTGATTTGCATGTATTTATTTCATCTAAGAAAACCCATATTTTTGTTTCCTCAAATAATTGGTTTAATTCTTGTCTTTTTTTTCTCATTTTTTCATTTTCCTTTTCAATTTCTTTTGCATCAGGCATAACTTTTTCATTAATAAAATTAATAATATCATTATCGTTAGTTCCTGCATGTATATTTAATATTTTCATTTTGTCAGAATTTCCATTATTTTTCAATTCTGATAATTTCCTTATAAGTGAAGTTTTCCCACATCCAGTTTCTCCCATCATTATTACAGGTATATTTGACCTTATACGAAGTAAAATTAAAACCATTTTTACAAAGTTATCAGCAGTAATAACATAATTACGTGTAATTTCTTCTAATGATTTTTGTTCTCCATTATTTCCACCTTCTATTGGGTTTGTTATATCCAATATATCTCTTAATTCTTTTAGGAATGCTTTTTTAGGAAAATTTTTATTATTATATCTAGGTAAAAAATCTAATTTATCTTCTTTTTTATAAACTTGACTATTTTTTAAACTTAATAAATTAATATATTCTTTATCCTTGGGATTCTTATTAGTTATTATACTGAAAGATTCTCCAGTACCTTCGTGGAAAAATAATAAAGATGGGTCAATTTTATCAAAAGATAAAACTTCATGTTCATTATTTGCTAAAGCATTAACAGCTTTGTTTATATCTTTTCCTTCATCATATATTCCAAATTGCGATTTATGAACTTTTTCCTGCTTTTTCAATAATTCTGTAAAAGCTCCTTCAGTAAAATGTTTAGTTATTTTAATAAAACTTTCTACAATAAAGGATCTTAAATAATTGAATTTTTTTCCTCCTAAAATTAATTCATTTGCATTAAGATAAGCATTTTGATTGAATTTTTTTAATTGAACTGCTAAAACATTTATAAATGAAATTATTTGATAATAGGTAGGTTCAGTTATTTTTATAGCTTCAAATATTAATTTTTGACATTCTTGTGGTGATAATTGTACTGCTTTAAGTGATGTATTAACTGTCTCTTTTTTCTTTTTTTTTTTATCAATATAAGTGATTGTTTTTTTTTCCCATCCTTCTGGAGTTACATTTGGAATAATTAAATCAAAATCATCAATCTTTCCTTCCTTTAAAGATTTTATATAATTACAGACTATTTGAATATTTGAATCAAGATTATTTGGGACTATTAAAGGGAGTAAATTTCCAATTTTCATTTCTTTCACTTTAAATAGTGACAAAATTGGGAATTTTTCAAAAAAGTCAATAAAGCTATTTGGTATTTCTATTTTTATTTGAATATCTTTAGAAAGATAGAAAATATCATCATTTTGTCCATAAAATCTTGTAATAAGTATAGAGAATAAAAATTCCATCATTAAAGATATATGATCGGTATCATATAAATCTATATGAATAATACAATTATTGTCAATTTGCAAAGCTCTTAATCTTCTAAATATATCTTCGTGAATCAAAACCCCTCCAAATGGGAAATAGACCCATTTTTTTTTATTTTTTTCTTCAATATCTATTTTTATTTGAGTAGATTTACCTACTCCTGATTTATCTGATTTTATTATTTCAATATCATTTCCTTCATATATTTCTTTTTCATAATCTTTAGTCTTAATATTAAGGGTTTTTTTATATTTTTTCATCTCTAAATTTTTATAAATATCTGAGCTTTTAGTTGTATATAAAATAATTAAAAATGAATTTAATTTTTCATTTCCTTTTTGGAAAAATTGATCTAAAAATTTAATCATAAAAGTTTTTTTCTCAAAATCTAATAATTCTATTCCGCCGATAATAAAGCAAGAATAAAATGAGCATCTAAGAGCTCTATTTAAAAAAGCAGTAATTTCTTCATTTGTTGTATTTTTATTACATATTAATATATTTTGGGCTATTGGGTTATTCCCAGTAAAATATTTAAATATTTGAAATATCTCTTTTTCAAGTTTTTCACATAAATATGTAAATAATCCATGATAATTTTCTTTTTTAACTAGAGTATTTTGATATATTTTTTCTAATTTTAAATTATTTTTTTCTAATAGTTCACTTAAATATTTTTCACAATTAGTAATATTATTATCAATAACATTATCTTTATTTTCCACTTTAAAATTTGGAATATCATTTTTATATAAATCGTTTGTTATATATTTTAAAAGAGGTTTAATACCATTATTTTTAGTATCTATTTTTTTTAAATGCTGGCAAAATAAATTAAATTGAGCTCCATAAATATATCTAATAAATGTTTTCTTTTCATAAGCCATTGTTTGTTTTTCTTGTAATTCTAATAAAATATTTTTTAAGTAATTTACTATATCTTCATAACATTTTTGCTGTTTTTGAGATATGAAATAGGTATTTTTAATTATATATTCTTTATTCTCCTCTTTTTGATTCTGATTTTGCTGTATATTTTTTTCTATTATATTCATCTTTATTTCAATATTAATTATTTCTGGAAATCCCTTCATTAAAATATTTTCTAAAATATTAGAAATATTTACTATTTTAGTTACACTTTCAATAAAACATTTATAATCAGAAGTTATTTTTTTAGATAATTGAGCTCTTTCTTTTAAATCAATAATATTTTCTTTATTTAAAACTTTTGGTTGGCTATTTTTTTCTTTTGGAAAATAAGTGCATATAAAAGAATTGTTTTTTTCATTTGATAACTTAAAGGTTGCTCCAGAAAATAATTCTTGAATTCTATTTTTTAAAAATTCAGATCTATTTAAAGTACCTTTGAGAGATATAATCTGATTATAATTTTCTACATATTTTTTAATATATACTAAAATATCCTTATGTTTAGAAGTATTTTTTTTTATTAGATTAAGAATTTCAATATCTGTTTTAGATTTTAGATCCTCTAATTTACCTACCTCTAAAAAAAATTCAATGCATTTTTCCATATCTAAAATGTCATTCACTGAAACAAAATTATTATCATTTTCTAAAGTCAATTCTTGTAAATTACGACAATCTTGTATTGAGGTTTCTAATAAAAGTTTAATTGAATCAGGAATACGATTTAATAATATTAATAATTGAACATCTGAATTTTCTTTATTATATATATCAATATTATATTTATCTAATATGTTTTTGCATTCTTTAATTGTCTCTATATCGCTTTTAGGTAAAGAACGAATAATGATATTTATATCATTTTGAAAATTAGTTCTTTTAGGATTAATAACTTCTAAAAATTTATTTAAACTTTGGGCAACACCAAAAATATATTCCTTTTTGGATATTAATAATATATTATTATATATTTCATCATTTGGCACATTTTCTTTATTAAAAATTTCAACTAAAAGATCTATTTCTTTTTTCAAGGCTTTCTCATCTTCTTTAATAGGATTAATACATAATTCCAAAAGCTTTTTATCGATTAAATTCACACCATTATTTTCGAAAAGTTTTCCAAAATTAAAAAACAATTTCTCAGATTCTTCTAAGCATTTAATATCATCTTCTTTATATTTATTTTTTGCATCTTTAAAAATTTCATTAAAAAAATGACTTTCTTTCTCTTTTAATCTTTTTTTTGCATCATCATAAAATTTGATATATTTATTATAATCATTCTTAAAATTAGTGTCAAAACTACTGAGAATATCTACACTTAATTGAATAATAATATTTCCAATATTAGAGATATCATTTTTATAAAGATTGGGGAAAAAATCTGCAAAGTAACGATAAATTTCATTTAAATTAAATAATACTTCTTTTATTTCTTTCATTTTTGATTTTATATTATTAAGAGTTCTTTTTGCCTTTTCTTTATCTAAAAAATAAATATGTAAAAGCCTATTCATTAATGTATTTATTAAATTATAATTCTTTTCATCTTTAAAGAATATATTTAAATATCCATATTTAATTTCTAATAATTCTAATTTATTAACTAATAAAGAAATGATAGCCCCCACTTTAGTAATGTAAATAGAATCATTTTGTTGAAATGAATTTTCTTTTAATATCTGGCTTTCAACTAAAAGCTTAAATAATATGTAATTTTTTGACTCTTGTGGCAAAAAAAATTCATTTTCTCTTATAATATAATTATCTAGTTTAGAAAAAATATCTTTTCGTAAGTTTTTGCTTTTTTCAATTAAATTTACTAAATTTATTGGATCTGAATTGTATTGATTTTTTGTGAAATAATTTACAATTAAATCTATTGTATTTTTTGATAAATTTTGATAATATAAATCTGATGTTTTGATGTAAATTTCATTAACTGTTTCTAAATCAAATTTTTTCTGAATTTCTTCTAAAAATTCTTTAGTTTTTAACTTTGTTTTATCAATTAAACAAATTAATAAAGCAGTATCCTCCAAAAATTTAGGACAATTTTCTTTAGAATAAGTATCCAATAACTCAAAAAATCTTTTTTTTAATTCTTCAACATAGGCAATTTTTGTATCTATATTTATATCAACATTATATAATTTAAATAATTTTCCGAAATCCTTCATTTCGTTTATTAATGATGCTATTTTAGCAGCAAATTCCTTAAATTGAGAATCAAACATGACAAAAAAATTAATTTTTTTCCATTCTTTAAAAAATTCATCATCTAAGGCTAAAATATTAATTCCATTAAATACTGTTAAAGGCCTATAATTTTTATTAGTTTTATATTTACTATTTTGATAAAAATCATCAGTATTTATAAAATCTATAATTTGTTTATTATTAAATTTTTTTTTTCCAATTAAATTTAATGCAGTTTCATGAATAATATTATCTAATTTTAGAGCAAATTTAAATTTTATATCTATCTTTTTAATAGATATTATTATTTGGTTTATATATTTTAAATTTTCCAAATTTGAATCTTTATTATAGTTAACATATTGGTTAAATGTTTCGGGGGAAAATTTGACTATTTTAAAATTAGTAGCTTCATAAATATTTATTTTATTAATGAATTCTAACATTTTGAATAAATTATCCTCACTTTTGGGTATAACATATTTTTCAAATTCAATAAATTTAATTACTTCTTTTTCATCTTTATTTATATCATTTTTATCTTCTATTTTTGAAATTAATTCAATAATTTTCTCTTTTTTTTCATATATAATCTCAAGAACATTTACACTATCTTTTCCAAGATAAAAAAGTAAGACTAAAACTTGATCAAAATTTTTAGCTTTTTCAATTAATATTTTAACTAAATCATTTGAAAGAATTATATTATTAAAATAATTTTGTTTTTTGATAAGATTTTCATACATTTTTTCATTAGCAAGTAATTCAGATAATTTTTCTTGTTGATAATTAAGATTAAAATAAAGAATAATAAAATTTAAAGATTCATTTATTTGTTTTCTTTCTTCTTCTTTTTCTATTTTTATTTTTTCGGGCTTTTTATATAACATTGATAAAATATTATTGATTTGCTTTATTTTAATATCTGGAACTTCCCCTAATCCTCTTATATTTTCAGGCTTGAATATTAATAAATGTTTATATCCTATTTTTTGTGTAAAGCATTCCAAAAATATTAGCAAATAAAATAAAAAATCATATTTTTGATTTTCTATTAATAAATGAGTTGAAATAATAAATTCATCATTTTCTTTTGAATTTTGTTTTATATTCAACTTTTTTCTTAAGTAGTCAATATATATTTGAAATTGTTGTTCATAACTTAATTTAAAAATATCTATTTTATTCATCCTTAAATTATAGTCATAAAAATCCATATGAATATCATTTATTTTTATAATATATTCAGATTTATTGGACTTATCTTCCATTATTAGAGTAACATTTTCTTCCTTTTTATTAGGTTCATAATTGTCTGGATATATTTTGAAACGATATATATTAGAAATTAAGGAATTTTTAATGTTGGAAGAATCTTTTTGTTCTAACATTTCAAGGGTATCAGAATCTTTATAATTAGGAGATAAATATACTTTTATTTCTTTCGTTTTTTCATGACTTTCAATAAAATAAATAAAATGATGCTCTTTATTTTCATTATTTTGGACTAAAATTTCTTTTTTGCCATCTCCTTCTATTGGCTTTTCCTCCATTAAATTTAATTATAAATTTTAAAATTTTTTATTAATTAAACTTATCTATTTCGAAGTAAAATTATATTAATTAACTTTTTTTTCGATTAATTATTATTCTTAAAAAAGATGGTGATAAAATTTATCATATCAATAACATTTGAATTATTTATTAGAACAAAGGTAAAAATATGCCCTCATTTTATATTTTGGAATCTTTTTGAAAATATAAATTACCGTCTATGACGAAATCTAAGTTCCCATTT
>JAJMZT010024896.1:0-14676 GCA_023807265.1 Metadinium minorum
CGTTAAGGTATAAAAAGAAAATGGGACAAACTAAATCATTTAAGGGGGTGGTTTAAAGAAATAGGAGAATTGTAAAATTATAATAATTTTGTGTTTTAATGCTAATCAATATTTTTATTTAATAATATATATTAAAAATATTATTATTATAATTTTATTCATTATTATAAAAATAGTCAATAATTGATTCAATTTTTTGATTATCAATATCATTTAGATTTTTTGAATTAGAGCTTATATTTTGATTAGGTGAGTCTTCATATAATAGTTTGTAATAGTCATATGCTTGGCCTACTTTTAAATCAAAAGTTAAAGCATAAATTTCACTTTGAAATTTTTGTTCATTTTTTATAATATTTAATTCCCATAAATCATTTCTTGTAATTTGACCTATTAATTGCTGCTTTTCATCTATTTCAGTATCACCTCTTTTTCCAGATAAATAGCGAGACAATAATCTTCGAAGAGCAGTGGCTAAATTTTTTTTAGATATTAATTTATCTTTATTATGATTATAATTTTTAAAAAATGTAATTATTTCTGCTCTTTTGTCATTATCAATTTTGTCTTGGTATTGTTCATTAATATTTTCTTTTGTTTCTTTCCAACAAAAATGTTCAAATATTTTAAATATATTTAATAAGGTATTAACAGTAAAATAGTTATAATTCTCTTCACCTTTATAATCTTTTTTAAATAGATTTATAAATTTTTCATTTAATTCAAGATAAAAAGGTAAATCTTTTATTACATCTGATAAAGGATAAGAACATTTATAATTTTCTTTTTGTATATAATCTATTAGTAATTGACATGAAGCTAAAAATTCATTCATTGTTTTTCTATCATTTTCATTTTCCTTTATAAATTTTAATATAATTGCTTGCTCTTTTGAATTTAAATCCCTTGAAGGATATTTTGTTTCAAATTCTATCAATAATCCTGATTTTTTACTTCTATATCCCTCATATAAATATACAACAAATTTGATTGGGTCTTCTTTTTCGTTAGCTTTAAATTTTTTTAAACCAGGTAATATCATTTTTCCTAATTTTTCTTCAATTTCTTCAAAATTAAATTTTATTCTTTTATAATTATTATATTTTATTTTGTTATCATCTGAAAAAATATTTCTAAATGAATAAATATTTATTAAATTATTTAATTCTTTTTGAGTTCCATCATTCATTTTAAGAATTTCTTCTTCACTAGCATCTTGAACGTATATTTCTTGATTTAATTGAGATGAATAACTATATAAAATAGAATCTTGTTTAGTGCTATTTAATATAAAAGATATAAATTTATTTTGCCAGTCAATAAAATTAGTATAAGCTGATGATAAATACATTCCTCCTCCTAATTCTCCGTCATCAACTAAAAAATAATTTAATTCAGTATTTTCATTTAATGTTAATTCAGGCATATCCGGCCTGCATAAATATCTTGTTGAATATTTTTTTATTTTATTCCAAGATATAATGAAAGGTTCAAAATATTTCTTTTTAAATTTCTCATTATTTATTTCCTCTATAGAAAATAATGGTGTTTTTTTGGCATCATCTCTTGATATCTTATATGAATACTTATTAAGCAATTTATTACTAAACCTATTAATGTTATTTAAATTTTCCATTAATTGAAATTCCTCATTATTTAATATTACTTGATTAAGTAGAGGGTATTTTTCTGAATAGTCTCTTATTGTTCGTAATTCTTTATATAATAAATTAATATCAGGATATACAGATTTCATGAAAAATTTTATTTCTGGATATATTGATTCAGGATAAAATTCTTTAATAGGAGGGAAATTTTCAAGAATTATTTCATCTATAAAAGAAGGATCACTATTTTTTATTCTTTCATTAGCTTTTTTATATTTACTTATATTTGTATCTAATAGTTGTTTGTCATTAATTAATTTCATAATATAATTGTTTATTTTTTGTTCGAAGGTTTTTCTTTCATCTAATGTATGTAATATAGGACATTCTTTTAATAATTCACATATATCATAAAATATTATATTCATAAATTCTTTGATATTATTAATATTTTTTTCTTTTAATATATCATCTATTATTTCCCAATTTTTTAATATAGTTTTAAAGCAAGAAAAATTGTTATATATATAGTCATTTAATTTATCATCAGATAAATTTCCAATAATATTTGCTGCAAATAAATGAGAATATAATATAAAATTTAATATTCTATAAGATAATTCATTTAATGTTCTTACATTTTGCTTTCTTTCAATAAAAAATGATAAATCATCTTTATTAATAGAAATTCCTTTTGGCTCTTCTTTTAAATATTTATCAATATATTTCTTTTTATACTCATCAAAAAACATGTAAGGTATTTTATTACTAATTACTTCCTCTCTTGCATATTCATTTTCATTAAATTTATCCTTATTTAAATATAAACGAAAATGATCTTCTCTTTCTTCTAAATAATGCCCTATTCCACCAATTATTAATCCACAATTTTGGCAATTGAATTCATAAGCAGGACATGTGCATTTTCCTAAAGTATAATATTGCCCACAGGAGCATACATAAAATCCAAATTCATTTTCATTAGTGATAGGCATTAATTCTTTTAAAGCATAATATGAATTAAGATATGTATTATTAAATGGAATAACCCCAGGTATATATGTATCTTTTATTATATCCTCACAATTTTGTTTTAAAATTAATGAATAATAATTATCATTTGAATTAGATGATAAAACAAATCTTAAACCATATAATAATATTTCTATTTCATTTTGATTTATCTCTTTTTTCTCTTTTTTTATTATATCAAATATTTTTTGATTAATTATACAATTTAATAATTTTATACATTCAGTATTTATTATTAATTCTTTATTATTAATACATTTTTGAAATTCTTTACTTAAATTTATCAATAATAAGTTTGTTTCTTCCTTTTTTTCTATGTTAAAAATATGAGAAAAAAAATGATTTATAAATAAGCAATAAAATATATCAATGCCAGATTTATTATAGTATTGAAAATTTAATATGTTTATATTCGTAAATAATTTTTCTTTTATTATTTTTATTTTATTCTTTTCTTCCATATAAAGATCTATATCATTTATACTAATAAAACAATTATCAAATATAAATTGTTCTTTTACTATTTTTTTTTGATATTCTAAATATTCATTTCTAAAAGGAAAATCTTTATTTTCATTTATATATTTATTAAATTGAATTATATTTTCGAAATTATTATAATAAGCACATTTATAAAAATAAATAATAATCATATTTCTTATTGAATTTTTCTTATTATTAATTATATTTTCAATTGTTTTATAATCATTTAATGTATAGATATTACTTTTATTCTTATTTTCATTATTAAAAATAACCGAAAAGTTGTGAAGAAATGCTTTAATATATGATATTGATGCAATTTTTAGAATATTTTTTGAGTTGTAATTTTTCATATTATTATTAACATAATCATCAAGACAAACAATTGATTGATTTAAATAATCTAAATTTATATTTTTTTTATTATTTGATTCTTTTGAATTCAAATAATTATTAAAACTCAATTCTAAATAATATAAAATAACTTCATTAAATATATCTGACTTAATGTTATCTAAAAATGATATATATTTATAATTTTCTTTATCTTCATTAAAACAGAAGAAAAAATCTTTTGATTTTTCATCAAATTTTATTTTAATAATTTCATTTAAAAAATATAATGATTTAGAAATTAAAATATCATTTTGAAATGCAAAAGATATAATTAAATATTTAAATGACTCATCATTTATTTTTTTATAATGAATTCTTATTATTTTATTAATAATATAAGAAAATTCATAAGAATTTTTTCCGAAATTATTTTCTATTATTTTTTGGAGAGAAATAATATTATTTGATAAATTATTTATATCATTATTTTTAATATATTTTATTTCATTATCTAAATTCTGCATTGAATTTCTAATAAATATTTTAAAAGATTCATAATTTTTTTTAGTTTTGGCTGATGTGTCATAAATAACTATAAGAATTTCCAATAAAAATAATAATTCACTAGATAATAATAATTTTGTTTTTACTTTGTCTATTATAATTTTAATATATTTTATCTTTTCAAAAAATTGAAATATATCATAAAATTTTAAATTACATATTATATCTCGTTTTAAAAATATAGTATTAATTATAGTTTCAATAATAATATAAAATATTTCATTAACATTTTCTGATGCTATATTATTTTTGATTGTTTCATTTATTATTTCTTCAATATATTCTTCGAATTTTGGAATAAAATTAGAAATTTCTACGATAATTTGAGATAAAGATAATATTTCTAAATAATAGCTTTCTAAAAATAATAATATACTACTTAATATATTAATATACTTTTGAGGCTCATACTTTGATATTATTTCCACAAAATCATTTTTGTCATCTTTTTTTATATTGAATTTTAAAGATAAAATAAAAGAAATAAACTTTATTATTTTTTTATAATCATAATAATTATCATTATTTGTAAATTTTTTTGATAATTCACTTATGAATATTTTAATATAATCATATATTAATTCTTTTTTAATATGATTATTATTACTAACACATATAATTTGATTTATATAAATATGTTTTTCTAATTCTTCTTCAGTATTATGAATAATTTTATTATATTCTTTTGTGTAATTTTTAATTATTAATTCATTTTTTTCATTTTTTGGCAATTTCCTTATCAAATTATCATTATCAAGATATCTCTTAATTATTTTTTGTTCTATTAAAAATTTGTTTTTTATTTCTTTAAACCAAAATATAGAACCAGGAATGCCTAAACCTAAAATTAATTGAATAGAATTGGAATTATATTCTTCTTTAGGTTTAGAAAAAGAATAAATATCAATAGAATTAAAAAATTGATTTATTATATTTTTATAAAACAATATATCAATATTACTATTAGTTGGGAATAAAATAGGAGAAATAAAATTCATCTTTTCAATTGTAAATATAATTGACAAAAGCAAACTTTTTAATAAGGAATAAATATAAGATATTAATACATCAAAAAAGTCAATATCATCTTTTTGAAATTTATTAGATATAAACATTTTAGGAATTGCATTATTTATATTTAATGAAGATTGCTTTATTATTATTTTTTTTATTTCTTCTTTTAATTCATTTATTAATATATCACTATTTTTATTATTATTATTTTTTTTTATTGATGTTAATTCAATTATTACTTTTTTTACATAATTTTTTTTATTTGTATCTTCATTTTCATTATAAAAATCATATGAAAAATAACTAAATATTTGATATATATTTTTATTAATAAGCTCATCCAGATTTAACATTTTTTTTAATGACTCATAATCGCAATTATTTGATAATATAAAGTCTATAAAATAATTATTATTAGAAAATAAATTATCTATAAAAAGATGTTCGTAATAATTATTATTATTATCTTCAATATTTGATAATAAATTATGACGATTAAAGTCTTTTTTTATATATAAGTTATTATTTTCTGAGTTTATTAACTTTCTTTTTAAATGAACAATAAATATTATTTTTTTCATTTTTGAAATATTAATAGATTTCTGTACTTCATATTGTCTTATTTTATAAGTAATGTAATCTAATTTATATAAATCTTCTTCTCTAAAATGAATAATTAATAAATTATACCCACTATTTTGCTCTTGGTAATAATTATCTAATATTTGCTCTATTTCATTTTCTGATTTTATGTTATCAATTATTTTTTCAAATATTTTATTTGTATTTTGGAAGTTAATGCTGTCTATTATATTTGATATATTTGAGAATGTATATATTATATATTTCATAATTTTAGTATCAATTTTATTTATAAAATCATTAAAATTATATCTTGATTTTTCTTTATATATTTTATATATATAATTTGATAGTTTTTTATTTTTTCTTTCAAAGCCTGAATGTTTGACAGATATAATTAAATCTTGGCTAAAAGTAGGTATTAATTGTTTATATACTTCTTCAATTATAAATTCTTTTTGAATTATATTATTATTGTTGTTTAAATTATTATTTATTATTTTATATATCAATCCTCCTATTTCTTGAATATCTTTAATAATTAGCATATTAAATAAATCTATTTTATTTTTTTTATTATTATTAAATGATGTAATTGATAATAACTGATTATATATTTCTTTTGCTATTTTAATATCTTCTTCTTTTAATAAATTATCTATTGAAATAATATGTTTTTCGAATCTATTTATAAAAGGTAAATCCTCTCTTTTTATATTATTATAATTAGACAAAATTATTATTTTTAAATTTGGATTAAATTCTAAAAATGACATTGGATCTATATATGTTTCTTTATCTCTCTTTTTTATATAACTTTGATTAAATAAATTAAATAAAAATTGATATATAGTATCTAAATTTTTCATTACTAATATATTTTTATCATTTATATTTTCTTGAATTCTTACTAATACTTTTTTTTTATAAAAATTCCCTTTTTCACTATTTTCATTATCATAAAGAAAAGGACTCCCTTTTAATAATGAATAATTCTGATAATTATTTTTTTTTAAAATACATGATAATATAAATTCATCATTAGATGAATTATTAATTAGCATTAAATATCTATTTAATTTTTTTTTCTTTAAGTTGTCTTCTATATATTTTATTGGATTATAACTATTATCTATAATATTTAATTTTATTTTAGAAAATTCATCAACAAAAATAGATTTGATTTTTTCTATTACATTAGGTAAGCCTCCAAAATTTCTCTCAATATTTTTTAGTCCAATTTTTGTTAATATCAAATTAGCATTATCATAAGCTATATTCTTTTTTTGTTCAATTAAATCATTCATTGAATTTATAATAAAATAATAAAAGTCTCTATTTCCATGAAAATCATTAAAATAATAAGACAATTCATTTTTTATATTTAGGTTTATTGTATCATTTAAATTAAGATTCTTATATTTGTAATAAGTTTTTGCCAAAGAATAAAAAAAATTTTTATATTTATATGATAATTCTTTATCTATATATTCCGCTATAGTAATTGCAGTTTCAATTAATTCATCATTATTAGGTTCAGAAACTAATAAATAAAACACTCTATTCATTTTAGCTGAATCTAACCTCCAATTTGATGTTCCCAAAAAGGCTATTTTATTATTATTTTCTTCACTATCTTCTAATTCATTATGTAATACATTTAACGGATTATTTATTTGCTTTTGGGCCAATCCCATTTCATCAAAAAAAAGCATAGATATATTTTTCATATCATTTTTTGAAAAATCCATCATCGATTGTCTAACACGTTTAAAAAGTTTAACAATATTTTCAGATTTTGTTTTTTCTGAGCCCTGATATCTATATATTACTAATCCATATTTTCTTTTAAAATAATTATTATCAGATAATTCTCCCTTCATTGAATTACTTATACAATTTATGCTTAATGTTTTTCCACTTCCAGGTTTACCAATAATAATTAATGGCTCCCTTGTATTAATACAAATAAATGAAGTTAATAATATTTGTCTTAGCATTCGATTCAGAACAATTTGATTATCATTATCATTATTATTATTTAAAATAAATTGTTCTGTTATATATTTTTCTTCTTTTAAAGGCAGTTCTAAAAAATCTTTTTCTAATAATAAATCTATTTTAATTTTAAAATCTTTTCTTAATGATATATCTGATATTCTAAGATAATAACAAAGATATATTGTTAAATTTAAACAATCCTTTAATATATTTTCACTTTTTTCTTGATATGAATTTTTTTTTGTTGATTCATTTATTAAATATTTCAAAAACCAATCATAAAAAATAATAAATCTTCTAATATCTCGAAGACTTACCAAAGAATTATCATATTTTTCTTTTAAATAATTATGACAAAAAATAATATTATCTACAATTTTGTTTTTTTCTTCTTCTATTTGTTCTTTCTTTATATGAATTAATCCAAAAAGTTTTATTTCTTTTTTTGCGTTTAAAGTTCCTTTTTTTTGTATTGATTCAAAATAGCGTTGAATTATTGATGTAACATATATTTTTTCATCTACTATTGTTAAACTTCCAAAATTAAATATATAATTAATTAATGATATTGGCAATGGATTTACATTATAAACTAATTGAGGAGATTTACTATTTTTATCATTAAAATAAATCAATCCACTTTCTTTCATTTTTTTTGATATAATTCTATATGGATTACAAGAACCTACAAATATAAAATTATTATTTATTTTTTTTCCAAAAATACTCTTTTTTATCATTATCTCACTTAAAAGTCCCAAACAATTACTTAGATTTATCTCATCAAAGAAAATCCATGTTTTTTCTATATTTATTTTTTCTTTTATTTTTTTTTCCCCTTCATCTTCTTTAGAATTATTTATTTCTATTTTTTTGTCTTCTTCTTCTTTATAGATTTCTTTTTCACATTTTTGTATAAAATTAATTATATCCTTATCAGTAATTCCTCCATGCATATTCATAATTTTTAATTTATTTTTGCCTTTATTTATCAATAATGATAACATTTTTATAAGAGTAGTTTTACCACATCCCGTTTCCCCCATTAATATCACAGGTATATCAGATTTTATCCTAAAATAAATTAAAATCATTTTTATAAAATTATCTCTTGTAAATCTATAATTTCCATTATTTTTTGCAATTTCTTCAATATTTACTGAATCAGGAATATCAAATATTTTTCTTAATTCTTCTATATATTGTTCATGTGTTAAATTTCCATCGTTTATTAATTGTTTTTTAATTTTTAGAGCAGAATCATTATTATTATTTTCTTGTGAATTATATAATGAGATAAATAAATTATAATCTTCATTAGAAGGTTTATTTCCTATAATTGTAAAAAATTCTTTGTCCTCATTAAAAAAGAAAAGACATCCTTTAATTGAATCATAATTAATAGTATCAATATCTTTATTTTTATCATTATATACATTTATTTCACTAAAATTATTATATTCTTTAAAACTTTCATTTTCTATTTCAATTAATTTATCAAAAGGCCCAGAAGTAGCTAATATTGCCGAGTTAATAATGGCTTCTATACTCTTGGGTCTTGCATTTTTAATTGTATTTATAATATTACTATTAGTATAATCATCTTGTAATAAATGTATATTTAAACTAAAACATTTGGTGAACATTGTAAACTGAACAGCTAAAAAATTAATAAGCATAATTCTTTGATAATAATTATCTCTAATATTATAATTGTTAAAAAATTCTTCTAATATATTTTGGCACTCTTTTTCTGTTAAAATTATTTCTGATTCTAAATCAACATTTATTATATTTATTTCTTTATTATTGTATAATTTTAATGTATTTGCTACTATTTGAATTTTCGAATTCTTAATTTTTTTTATTTCGTTTATATTATCTAATCTTAAGGGATATATTTTATCAATAATTTGATTGTTAAATATATTCAAAAAAGGAAAAAGAGAAAGATAATTAAAAAATCCAAATGGCAATTCAATAATGATATCTATTTTTTTTCCTAAAATATAGAAGTCTTCATTAATATCATAAACTTTTAGTATTAGTATTTTAAATAAGAATTCTTTTAATAAAGAATATAATGAAGTTTGTTGTAAATCAAAATGAATTACATAATTTCCTTCATTTTTTATATTCATATCTTTTAACCTCTTAATTATATCTTTTCTTGTAAAATTTCCTCCTATAGGAAAATATATATATTCCTTTTTTAATTCTTTTGTTACATGATATTTAATATAACTTGATTTACCTAAACCATTTTTTGTTGATGTTATTATTTTGATATTATCATATTCATACTTTATATTCTTTTCTTCTTTTTTATCTAATATTATTATTCTATTCTTAGACATTTCGTTTACTTTTTTATTTATATTTATTTCTTCATTTTTTTTATCCTCCTTTCCTAATATTAGTAGTGCCGATTTTCTATTATTAAATAAATTATTTAATTTTTCAATTAGATTAAAAATTTTGGTCCTATCAGATAAATTTATTAATTCTAAATCAATTAACATGAATAAAACTGAATATTCACATAGAAATACAGACATTAAAAATGAATATATTTTTTCAAAAGAAATTTCTTCATTGCATATTAAAATTGAATTATTAATAGGATAATTCCCCGATATTTCATTATATATATTTATAATATTAAATTCTAAATTCTTTTCTGAATATGGTATATAATATATTCCTCCTTCTATATAATTAAATTCTTCTTTTATTAAATTTGGCTTTAAAATTTTATATAAAGATGTATTATTATCTTTTAAAAGCTGATTCAAATATTTTGATATGCTATTAAAAACAAAATCTAAATCATCAGGATTTGCTTTTTCATTTATAATATTAAAATTTTTTGCTTCTTTTTCAAAATTATCATTTGAAATATATTTCAATAAATTATTTATATCATAAATATCATTTGAAATTGTACTTTTGTCTTTATTAGATATTTTGTTAAATAATAATGGAAAAAATTTTCCATAAATAAATCTTAATAATGAATTATCTTTATAATAATTAAATTGTATTTTTTTGAAAGTTATATTTAAATCATTAAAGTGATTAATGAAATTAACTAATTCTATTTTTTTATTATTATCAGTTGAATAAATATTGCCATTTTCAATTCTTAAATTAATAAGTTTATAAAAAGGATATCCCTTGTTATATAAATTATTCATACTGTCAATTAATTTTTTAATATCATTAATTAAATTAAATAATAAAACATTATAATTACTTTTAGTATTTTGTAAAAAGAAAATTGAGCAAAATTCATATATTTCATTAAAATTAAATTCTTGTTTTAATTTATTATCTTGCATTATAGTTATTTTGCATATAATATTATCTTTATCTTCATCTTCATTGTTATACTTAATTATGACTTCCGAATTATTTAAAATATTTTTTACTATATGTCTTAATGATTTATTTTGGGTTGGAGTCTCTTTATATAATAATTCAATATTTTTATAATTGTTTAAATAATTTTTAAATTGAATATAAATTTTATCGTTTTTATCAAATTTATCTTTTATTATTTTTATTAATTTTTCATCATTTTCTATTTTTTCACTTAAAATTTCATTTATAAAACGACAACTACTTTTAAAATCATTTAAATCATTTACATTTAAAAAACTAACATCTTGCTCTTTTATATATTCTATTTTATTATTAATTTCATTTTCATTTTTATTTAAACAAAAATTAAGAGCTTTTTCATTCTGATTAATATGTCCATCAATTAAATATAAAAATTCAAAAAATAAACTATTTTTAGCTTTACAGTCTATAAATATTTTTTTTTCTTTTAAATAATTAACGCAATTATTTAAAGATTCTATTGTTATTTCATTTTTTTCAAAAAGATTATACTTATCTTGTATATAGTTAAAAAAAGATGTTAATTTATATTTATCTTTAATAAGCTTATTATATTTTTCTAAAATCCATAAAATACTACTTATTAATTTTTTAATTATGTTTCTTATTGATAAATTAGTAATTATATTTTTTAAATCATTTTTAAAATCTAATGAACAATTAATTTTTAAAATATCTATGAGAAAATCAATATCATTAAATATTATATTTATATCATTATTATCTAAAATTTGAAAAAACACCTCCATATCATTCTTTACTATATTTATTTTTTCTTTTTTTTTATCTACTAATACATTTAAATAATGTTTTATTTCATTTAAAGTATTTTCAATAATTTCCTTTAATAAAATTTTATTTTTGTTTTCTTTTTTATTTTTTTTAAATATAATAGAAAATATAAGAGAATCTTTATAATTTAAAATATTTAACCAATCTTCATAATTGTCTATTTCTTTAGTTGGATTAAATGATAAGCCTATTAATAGACTTTTTTGTTTGAATTCATCAATATGATTTTGTATTTTTTTAATTAAATTTTCATTATCTTCTTTTTCATTAATAAATAAATAAGAGGATATTTTTTCTAAATCGTTTATTTTCTTTGAAACTTTTTCATATTTTTTTTCTAATTTGTTAAAAAGCATTTTTCCTGTTTCTTCATTAGATATAAATTTAAGTATTGCTAATATTTTTTCTTTAAATTTAAATTCTTCATTTTTCAATAGTTTTGTTAATTTATTATATATATAAGAACCTTCAGTTGTATATTGCATTATTTTTTGCACTATATTTCCGCATTCTGTAAAAAATTTAGTTTCATTAATATTATTTATTTTAATTAGTTCATAGTAATCTTCTAAATAATCTAAAAAATAATTAATTTTATTTGTATTTATTTCATTATACAATTCCTCTTCATTTAATATTATTTCTTCTACATTATTAAAAAAAAGAATCATAAAAGTATCATTATTAAATAGTTTAATAAATTCTAAAAGTTTATATTTTCTGGGTGATTGAATTAATATTTCTTTAAAAAACTTAATTAACATATCTAGTATATTTTTATTACTTATTATTTCTTTGTCATTTATATTAATTATATACAAATAAATTTTTTCTTCGTTATTATTAATTTTTGTTATAAATGAATAATTATCAATAATAGATATAAATTGTTGAGAAGGATTTTTAAAGATATTTGCATTTTTTATAATTAGTTTTAATAATAAATAAAAAATATTTTCAAAATCATTATAATTAAGATTTTCTTTTGTATTTTGGACAACTTCTTCTTTTAAAATTATTTTAATAATATTTTGGAAAAAAAATTGGTCACTTAAAATATCAATAGGAAATAGTTTATCTAATATTATAAGGTCAAATAAAGTATATATTTTATGACTAAATATATCAACAAAACTAAACCAATTTGCCTGATTATTATCAGTATTAAAAATATTCCATATTTTATTTTTTTTGAAATCATCAAAATAATTATGTTTTGGATCTTCATGCAAATTAAAAGATATTAATATATCAGGATTTCTTTTTAAACTATTTTCATATTTATCATTTATATAAAATTTATTTGAAGTTAAATATAGAAATATTTCTTTATTAATTAATTTTTTATTTTTACCTAATTTAATTATTATACTATGATATTTTTCTTCAAGATATTCTTTATCTTTCTTATAAGGTATTAAATTGTTCCATATTTTTTCAATTGTTCTTAAATTTGAATTAGAATATATTTCAAATATATCATTAAAAATTAATTCATAGTCAATTATACATATGTTATTTATTATATCTCTTTTAAATATATTATTATATAATAAAATTGTCTTATCTAAATTATCATCATTTTTTATGTTATTATCTATTTTTGGAAGAGATAATGGCCCTTTAAAGTTATTATTAATTATTCCAACAAAATTTTGTATTTTTTCTCCATTATATCTTTTATAAATTGTATTATAATAAGTATCAATATTTTTTAAAGATAATAATAAATTGTTATCTATTCCAATTATTTTTTCTATTTCATTTTGATTTTTGGAATTCTCTAATAGAAATATCATTATATTATCTTTATTAATTCCAAAAATATTTAATATTTCTGAATATTCTATTTTTTTTTCTTCAATTAATAATAATAGCCCAAATAAAATATATTTATTTCTATTATTTAAAGAATATATAAATATATCTTTATTAAATCTATAGAAATATTCACAAAATAATTGTGATATTTTTAAAATAATATTTTTTTCTTTTCCTTTTATTTTTTTATCTTTAGAATTATTATTTATAATAAGTTCAATTAAATTTTGAAAAAAATCAAAATTTATATTTTTATTTTTTAAATTATCATCTTTAATATTTGCATTATCAACATTATCGGTATCATCAAAAATTATTTTTTTATTAATATCAAACAAAGGTGGAATTTTTAACTCTATACATAAGGAAAAAATAGTTACTAAAATATTGAAAGATATTTCATCTTCATTATTTTTATAATTAAATAGTAAATTTGTTTTTAATATAAAATTATCTTCATCAATAATATTATGCTTTGATATACAGTTAAAAAAAATAATGAATTCTTCATTATATGAAATATTTAATTGAGGTAAAAATAATATTTCTTTATTTTCTTCTTTTAAGGGTAAAAGTATTGTATTATAGTAGAAATATATATAATTATATATTTTTATTTTATTTCCAAATGATGCTTTATTTCTATTCTTATATTTAATTTCTATTATTTTTTCATTATTTTCATTAAAGGAAATTTCTACTTTTATTATTATGATTAAAAATTGCTCTTTTAAATGACTTTTTTTTATTATTTCTATTATCTGATATGGTAATTTATCATTATCATTATCATTATTATATATTTCAATATTTAATTTTTCTTCTTTATTATCTATTATATATTCACTAGCTGGTATTGTCAAATCAAAAAATATGTTTATGTTATTATTATCCATTTATATTAAAAATTTACTTTATAAGTAAGCAGAAATATTTTAATATTTTATAATAAAAAAATTCAAATTCTAATAATTATCTATTTTTTATGGGGATTGGGTTTTGGGGTTTGGGGATTGGGGATTGGGGATTGGGGATTGGG
>JAJMZT010024897.1:0-14319 GCA_023807265.1 Metadinium minorum
CCCAATCCCCAATCCCCAATCCCCAATCCCCAATCCCCAATCCCCAACTATTTTTATAATAAATAATTTTAACAGTTATTAAAACTAATTTCATAGAAAATTTAAAGTTTTTAAATTTATTTTTCTTTTTAAATAGAAAATGGAAGAAGAAATTAAAAGCAAATTATATTTAAATCCTGTACAAGAAATTAATTCTTATAAAAAGACACTAAAACCTATTAGACATAAAATTCTAATTTCTCCAACTAATCATTCAAATGCAACAAAATCACTTCCAGATTTATTCAAAGGCTTAAATGGTACAATCATAATGCAAACTTGGAATACAAAAAAAAATGTTCCAAATGAAATAAAAGAGTTTACGAATTATCCATCATTAATAGATAAAAAAAAATTATTAAATCTCAAAAAATTAGACATTTCAAAAATAGTGAAAGATAAAAAAGATAGAGGACAAATATCCTTATTAGATAAAATAAGAAAAACAAAATTAGTTGATATTAGTAGAATTGATTCAATAAAAAACGAATCTTTAAAAACTAATAATAATGTTTTCAATAAATCTATAACAAAAAATGTGTTGACAAAAAGAATTGATCAAAAAAGAAATAATAGTACTCTTTTATTAGAAAGAAAAGAAGAAAAAAATAATGAGGTTTTATTTCCAATCACAGATAGAACTCATATTATTACAAAAAAAGAAATAAAAAAACAATTTATAAAAAGAATAAAAAGCCAAAAAAAAAAATTAGAGCCTATAGATTTTTCTAACTTTAACCAATATTTATATTTAAGAGATAATGATTTTCTATACGCAAAAAGAATTGGAGGTCCAGTTGATTTTGCTTTGTGTTCATATCAAGAAATTAATCAAAATTTTAAATTAAATAAATTTAAATCAAATATACTAAATAAAGAATATACAAATAAAAATAGTGAATATTTAACAATATCAAAAAATACGATTTTACATTATCAAAAAGGAATACCACAAGTATATAGTATAAATGATTGGACGGACAATTATATAAAATATAAAAAGTTGATGAACATCTCTTTATTTAAAAATTTTAAAATTGCAAAATTATTTGAATTATGGAAAAGATATTATAGAAAAAAGCAAAGATTGAATTATACTGAAAAATTAAGAAAAAGGACTATTTTTGTTGACCTTAATTTATTAAGTGGAATTAGAGAAATAAGAAAAATTCTAAAAGATATGTCTCAATTTGATTTACTTAAATTAAATATATTATCTCCAGTTTTTTTGCATAAATTTAATCAAATTCATTCGGAAACTCTTTTTTCAAATAAAATTCAGATAGAAAAATTTAGAACTAAAGTAAAGAGAGAATTAACATTAGCATGTAATAAATCATATAATAAATTTAAAAAAGAAAAAAATATAACATTAGATGCTCCAATTGAAAATAAAGATTTTTTAAAAAATGAGAAAAATAAAAACGAAATTCATAATAATAAAAGCAAAAAAAGAGAAAAAATAGAAATAAATCTAAAAGAAGAAAAAAATTCTATAAAAACATTTTTAAAAGAAGCTATACCTTATGCTCAAGATGCGACAAGAAAAAAACATTTCAAAAAATTATTAAGATATATAAGATTAGTAGACTTTTTATTTAATTACACAAAAACAGATTTAATATTAAATTCACTTATTAATTTAAACAAAAAAATTGAAAGATTATATCAAGCTTATGAAAATAAGTGGAATGATATTCCATTAATAATTGCTATGGTAATAACTATTGGGGAAAAAATATCATATAATCCTTCTATTGAATTAATTAAATCGGCATTTTTTGATAATTTTATCCAAGAAAATATTTATTCAATGATTAATGTTAAAAATTTTGTGGATCCTGAAGAA
Organism: Metadinium minorum; assembly: GCA_023807265.1. NCBI lineage: Eukaryota > Ciliophora > Litostomatea > Entodiniomorphida > Ophryoscolecidae > Metadinium > Metadinium minorum. The sequence goes on from JAJMZT010024897.1 coordinate 1,889, forward strand.
TTTCCTCAATATATGGTTTGCTTTGAAGAAGTATTCGATGTCTCAGTAGACCAAAATGGTGCTTTAAGTAATAGAATTAAAGAAAATAATGAATTTAATAAGATTTTTAATTCTATTAAAATGAATTTTGAAAAATGTCATGAAGCTTTAGATAAAACAACTGCAAGTCTAACCCCTTCTTTGATAAATTATAATAAATTTATTAAAATAGATTTTAAAAAAATAGAAGCTGAAGCTAATCATAATGAATTAATTATTTATATTAATGATTTAAAATCAGAAGGAGAAGTTATAAGAAAATTAAATAAAAAAATAAATATTGGTATTTTCGAATTTCATTTAGAACTGTTTTTAGAACAAATAGAAAATATCCCATTTCAATCATTAAAAAAAATATATGCCATAATTCCAAAAATATTAGTACGTAAAGTTGAAGAACTAACCCAAGAAATAGACACCAATTATAATAATATAAAAGTTATTGTAAATTATAATGATATTGAAGCATTTATTAAATTAAAAAAAGCAGTAGATTATTGCAATTCTCAAAAGTTGAATATCGATGGAAAAATTGATGAAATTCAAGAATTGAATAATTTAACTATGAACTATAAAGAAATAAAATTAGAAGATTTTGAAAAAAGAAAATATGAATATTTATTTAACATTAGAAGTAAATATGAAAGAAAATTAGATTCTATGATATATTTTGTTGAGCAAAATAAAAATCAATATAGAGCTGACTTAATTTTAAAAATAAAAAAATTTGATCAAATGATAAAAAATATACATATTGAGTTAAATGAAGATCAAGTAAATAAATATAATGATGAAACTTTGAGCCCAATTTTATTTTTGGAAGAAAAATTATTTAGAATATCCAAAGCTATAGAAAATAAAAAAATATTTCAACAACAAGAAATAGATATTGAAATGGAAGAATATAATAAATCTAATTTTGAGCATTTGGATTTAGTAACTTATGAATTAAATTTAAAAATGAATATTTGGAAATATTTGAATGAATATCAAGAATGTATATTAAAATGGGAAAAGACTCAAATAATGGAATTAAAATTAAAAGAAATGGAAGATTATTTAAAGAAGTGGGAAAAAGAATGCATTATTGCTATTAAAGATTTAGATGATGCTGATGTGGCCAAAAAGTTTTTAGAAAAAATAAAAAAATATGAAAAAATATTTCATATTGTAACAATAATTTATAATGACAACATCCAAAAAATTGATTATTTAAAAGAATTATTAAAAAATGCTCTTAATTTAAATAATGTAGATTTTTTAGATAGTAATTTTTTGTTGGAAAAAATAATTAATTTAGAAGGAATATTTGATACTATACCAACTTTGGATTCATTAAATAGAAGAGCAAATGAAGAACATAGAATAAAAGAAATTTATAAAGTTTCATTAGATAATTTCAATAGTCATCATATACCATTTAAAGTTAAAGTAGATAATGAAAAGGGAAGTGCTAAATATATTATTAATTTTGATGACTTTGATAAGGAACAAGAATTTATAGAGGAAAATTTGAGTAAATTAAATAAAGAACTATTAAATCCATATGTTTCTGTAATTGAAAGAGATTTTAGACTATTAATTAACAATTTATATAACTATCAAAATTTTTTAGAAACATTTTATGATTATCAAATATATATATTTAAGATTGATAATTTAATTTTTAATTCAGAATTTTCAAAAGAATTTCCAGCTGAATTTAAAAAATTATCAAATGAATCTTTAACAAAATCTCTTATGAAAATTTTAAAAGATTCAACTGTATTGAGTAAATATATAGAATATGCTCATGAGAGGAGTATTAATAATTTAAAGCTTTTAATAAACAATTATGAATTAAATTATAAATCCATAAATCAATTTTTATTAAAAAAAAGAAAAGATTTTCAAGAGTATTATTTATTAAATGATGATGATTTAATTGCTTTAATTGAGAACAAAGATTCTTATGAAATAAGACAAAAATTATTCCTTAAATTGTTCCCATATATGGAATCAATAGATCCTGGGAAAGAATCTGATGAAAATTTAAAATTTATAACAAGGGATGAAAAAGAAGAAATTAGTATAAAATATAATAAAATAACTCGAACATTTAAAGATGGATTAGAATGTATAGAGTTCGGACTAGCCAAAAAAATGAAAGATTTTTTTAAGAATTTTAAAAAAGTATTTGATAATTCATTGAAACCAAAATCAAATACAAAGCCAAAAAATATAATATATGATTATGTGACAAAAAATTTTAATTCAGATAATTTATTTCAATTAATATTTATATCTACATATGCTGTAATATTTTTTTCTTTAGAAAAAACTTTAGAAAAGGAAAATGAAGCTTTTGATAAAATGTTTGATTTATATCATGAATTGAAGGATGAATGGGAAAATAATTATATGAATTTATTGAAAACAGAGAAAAATCTTGGGAAAATTAAATTATTAATATCTTTACTTTCAATTATCAATTATTTTATAAAATCAATTGAAAATTTAATAAAGGAAGATGTTACAAAAATGACTGACTTTACTTTCAATAAAATTCTTCAAATAAAGATTGAAAATGATTCAGTTAATATAAAAATAAATAATTATTATTTTGAGTATGGAAATGAATATGTTGGATTAAAGAATGATTTTTTGGAATTACCTCATACTGAAAAAACATTTTTATTAATTATAAATGCGTTATATTATCATAAACCTTTTACTTTGTATAATAATCAAAACTTTTTTAAGAAAGAAATATTAAATATAACTTCAAATGTATTAGGAAGGCATATATCTTATATTACTTTCAATAATTCTTTAAATTTGTTTGGTTTAAATAATATTATTTATGGAAATATGAAAAATGGTCGAATGATTTGTTTTGAAAATATTGAATTATTAAATTTAAATGTATTAAAAATATTAATTGAAAGAATAAATGAAATTTTTAGATTAATTCATTCTAAGCTCGAAGAAGGATATTTTAATGATAGAAATGGAGAAAAATATTCAATTAATATTAAAAAATTTAATCTTTTTTTAACTTATGATATTCATTCTTTTCATATTAATAACCAAAATTATATTTTTCCTCTTTGTTTAAAAAATAACTTTAGAGTTATAGGAATTAATTATATAGATTTTGATATATATATGAAATCTGTTCTTACTTTATATTCAATAAATAGAGGAAATGAAATTATTTCCAAATTAACTTTTATTATAAATGGATTAATATATAAAGGGACATTATTAAATCGTAAAAATCTGAAAGAAAAAATATTACATCATTTATTTATCAAAATAAAGAATAGACTTATTATAAAAAGAAATGAAATAAATAAAAAAAATGTTATTATTATTGTAAAAAATTGTCTTTTAGAAACTTTAATTCCTTTCATTAAAAGTGATATTAATTATAAAGAAGATATTGAGACTTTAATTAATATAACTTTCTTTGATTATGAAGAATGTGAAAGAAATGATAACAAAAAAAAGAAGAAAAAAAATGATATTAAGAAAGAGAAAGAAAAAGAAGAAGAAAAAATAAAGTCTAAAGAAGATTATTTATTTATTGATTCATTTAAAAATTTTTCTTTTGATAAAGGTAATTTTATTGAAAAAATTCAAATTTTATATAATAGTTTAAAATTTTGTAATTCTTTTGTATTATTAGGGCCAACTTTAACAGGTAAAACTACTTCTTTAGTTATTCTGAGAGATATATCAATAAAATTGAATAAAATAAATAATAATTTATATCCAATATTTTCTTACATCAAAATATATCCTAATTCTAAAGATTATACAAATATCTTTATATCGAATAACATTAAAATAGCATATCAAAATAACAATGTTTTTTTTAAGAATATGATTTCTTTTTTAGAAAAGGGTGGAAATCTTTTAAATGAATTACATAATCAGTACAAAAAAGCATTTTATGTCATAAAAGAAGAAAAAAATAAAAATAAAGATAAAAATAAACTTAAAATAAATAAAAATATTAAAGAATCAATAAGAATAGAGGAGAATAATAATTTGGATGATGAATATAAAAACAATTTATTAACAAATGAAAATGAGTATAAAGCAATTATATTTGATGGAAGTATTTCTTATGAATGGTTAAATTATCTGACAAATTATATTAATGAATATAGTTATTTTACTTTACATGATGGGACTTATATAAATTTATCTAATAAAAAAATAATATTCGAAACAAGTTCCTTATCAAAGGCAACTCCTAGTTTTATAACAAAACAAAATATAATTTCTTTTGATTATAATTCTTTTGATTGGCTAAATATATGTTATTCTTTTGTTGAAACAAATTATAAAGTTACAAAAAACCAAGAATTAAAAATCTATATAAAAGGGTTATTTGAAAATTATTTGCCAAGTATTATTGAGTTTATTGGCGCAAATAAATTAAAAAATATTTCATTTTGTATTAATAGTAATTTTATAGTTTTAAATTTAATTAAATTGTTTGATACATTTTTACCTGAATTTGATTTTAAAGATAATAAAATAGGTAGGAGAAATGATGATTATATTCCTAGAATTGATATTGTTAAAAATCAAACTTTATCTATATTTATATTTTGCTCAGCTTGGATAATGAATTCATTGACTAATTTTTTAATCAGAAACAAAATAGAAAAAGCTATAGGAGATATATTTAAAAATAATGATTTAAAAGGACCTATTTTTGACTATTACCTAGATGATAATAATTCATTTTGTTTATGGTCCCAATTAATAAAAGATTCTAAATATAATCCTCCTTCTTTTAAAAAAAATACTGTATATTATTATGATCATGATTTTATTTTTACAAATGAAAACTTTCCATATTTTTATATATTAAATAAGTTGATATTATCAAAGGTTCCTATTTTTGTATTTGGAAAGAAATGTTCTGGGATAACTTTTTTAATTAATAAAATTTTGGAACAATTAGAATTTGGTGAAAAAAAAATAAAATCGATCAAAGTTAAAATGACTTATGGAATGAATACAAATTATATTGAAAATAAAATAAATACAAATATGGATATTCTCTTAAGAAGAGTATATGGGGATAAATATCAGAGGAAAACTGTAGTATATATTGATGGTGTTCATTTAGCTAAAAATGCTAATCAGTTTTATGAATTTATAAGATATTTATTAAATGAAAAATTAACTTATGATGATAAATATAATAAAATTATATATTATAAAGATTTTAATGTTATAAATTCTGGAAATTATTATAATAATTTATTAAAAATTGAATCTAAAAAAAATTGCTATTATGATAATAATGATGAAATATTAGATTTTTCTCGTTATATGAGTCAGTTTTCTTTAATAACTTTGAATTTGTCGCAGTCAAATTATATTAGTTTATATAAGCCTATTTTAGAATATCATTTTAGAACATATATTCCAAATATTTCAAATATAATTGCAAATCAATATTTATCAGTATTATTTAAATTAAATGATTTATTAAGAGAAAAAATAAGTTATAATTATGATAATATACATTATTATATTGATATAAGAGATATAACTAAAATAATCCAAAAATTTAATAAATTTATATTTAGGGGAACATCTGATTATATTGAATATATTAAAAAAATTTTTCTATATGAATCTTATTGTCTATATAGTGATAAATTTAATTTAGAATTAGACATAGAAATATTCAAAGAAAGCTTGGTAAAGGCATATAATTCATCATTTAAACAAGATAAAATAGATGTAAGTATATTTAATAATATTGATAAAGATAATTCTTTTATTTTTTGTAATAATTTATTAGATGTATATAATGAAAATAAAGAAAATAAATATATTGCTCCAAAGGATATGGAATACGTATTCGTTGAACAAAAATTATCATTAAAAAAATATATTATTAATAAAATAAAAAGTTTTTATACTGATTATTATTATAATGGTGGAATAAAAGGAACAGAAGATATTTTTTATATAATTCATGATTATAATGATTATATGATTAATACAATTATAAGAATGATTAGACTATTAAATTGTGAATATCCAAATATTATTTTAGTTGGTGAAAATTTTGCTGGAAAAGAAATAATGATAAAAATTGCATTATATATAATGAGATTTAATTATATAGATATAAATATTTATAAATTATTAACAAAAAGGAAAGAAATTTTTGAAAAAGAAACTATAAAAGAAGTATTAAATGAAGTTGTTTATAATAATAAAAAGATATTTTTATTATTTCAAAATGAAGTATTTAATAATTTGAAAGAAGAAGAAGAAATATATATATTTGAATTAATTTCAAAATTAATGAACTCAGAGCTTATAATAGAGCAATTTAGCTCATTTTTAGAGAATAATGATAAAAATAAAAATTATAATAACAATGAAAATTTATCTATAGATAATATTAAAACAAGAATTAAAAATAATTTACAAATTATAATATCTGTTGAATATTATAATAATATTTATCTAGAATTATTTTTAAATTATCCAAATATTGTTAATAAATGTAATACTTTATTTGTTCGAAGTTATAATGATAAGTCACTTTTAAATATTTCAAATACTATTTTTGTTAATAATTCTTGTAATGAAGAATTATTAAATATGAAAAATATACTACTAGTAGATATTCATAATTTTGCCAAAATACTTTATAATGAATTTAGTCAAAAAATAAAAATAGATATTCCAATAAATCAAAGAAATTATTTAAATATGTGTGAATTTTTTTCTAGAAATTATAAAAAATATAAAGAAATCTTAATACAAAAAAAAGATAATTATGAAAAAATATTTAAAACAATTGAAAAAGCGAGTCAAGTTATAGAAGAAAAAGAAAATTTAATTCAAGAATTAAATCCAAATAAACAAAAAAATGAAAAATTAATAGAGGAATTAAGAAAGCAAATAAATATAAAAATTGTAGAAAAAAATAAAATTAAAAATAAAAGAAAAGATGAAGATAAAAATTTGAAAGAAGAAGAAAAACAAATTGAAAAATTAGTTAGTCAATTTGAAGAAATAATGAGACCTATAAAAGAATCAATGAGAAAAATAGGAACAAGTATTTTAAGATTAACAGACAAAGATATAGTTGATTGTAAAAACACATGGGAAAATTTCCAATTTGGAAAATTTTTATTGGAGAAATTATTTCTTATTTTAGAAGATGGAAATGGAAATGATTATGATTATATAAAAAAAAATTTATCAACAAAACTATTAAAAAAATTTATAAATATTGATTTTACTCAAAAAAACCCAGAATATCATAGTTTTATTGAAGAAATTATTGAAAAAGCAGAATTTGGGGGTGTTGATAAATATAATAAAAATTTTAGATTAGCTGGATTAATATGCGAATATGTTTCTGTCATTAATAAATTTTATAGAAAATATGAAGAGAATATTGAAATGAGAAATGAAATATATTCATTAGAAAAAAAAATAGAAGAAAGTAAAATATTAATAAATAATTATATCGAAGAGTTCAAAAGAATAGATAAAGAGATAGATGAAATGCAAAAAAAAATTGAAACTTTTGAATTAAATAGAAATAATATTGGAAATCAAATTGATAAATATAAGAGATTAATAAATTCATATAGCATTTTTATAAAATTAACAAAAGATAATGAAAATATGTGGTTACAAAAGAAAAAGAAAGTTGATAAATTATTAAAATATTTCGATTATTATTTAATATATATTTCAGTATATATTAATTATGCTCCTGTATTAAATTATAATTTTAGGTTAAAATTAAAGAACTATATAATAAATATATTAAATGAAAATATTGAAAATTCTCTTAATAAGATAGATACAACTAGAACTAATAATACTGAAAAAGAGAATCAAATAAATGAAGAATTTCCTATTCAAGATATTGATTTTAGTGATTTAATTATGAATTTTTTAGATATAACAGGAATAGATAAAGAACTATATACACCTAGTAGTATATATGAAAATTTTTTAAGAGAAAATTTTATAATAATGCATATATTAAAATATAAAATACCTTTTATTTTAGATTATACACAATATGCAAAGCTTATTTTAACTGAATATCTTGAATTTGAAAAAATACAAAGTATTCAAACTGTTTTTTTCTCCAATAATTCAAATGAGCAAAGTAATGAATTCAAAGATAAATTAAATAATGCAACTAAAAATGGAATAAAATTATTTATAGATGGAATAAATGATATAAATAAGATATATTATTTATTCTATAATTATATTAATCATAAATTTGAGGGAGATAAATATAAAAAAATGGTTGTCATTGATGAGCATAAATATACTATTCATGATAATTTTAAGCTTTATTTTTTTAAAAATATTGTCGATAAAGAAGCTATAAAAATAAATAATAATGCTTGGTCTAATATGTTAATAATTAATTTTAATATTAGTAAAAATGATATAAAGGAAAAATTGTTTTTAGAAATATCTAAAAAAAGAAATGAATTAGCTTATAATTGTTTAAAAAAATTAAGAAATGAAAAAATAAAGGAATCATTAAAAAAAATTGAAATTGAGAAAAGAATGATAAATTCAATTTCTCAAATAGATACTTCTGGAAATATAGATAAATTACCAAGTACAGAGTCATTAAATGAAAAATATAGCACAGAATGCCAATTATATAAGAATATTCAAATTTCTTTAGATAATTTAGATAATAGATTTCAAAATCAAAGAATTGGCTTAATTGATAATTATAACAAATTATGTAAAGATGCATCCCAGCTATTTAAATGGATTTATCGCTTTAATTTATTAGAAATATCATATATGATGACTCCAGAAACATTAATAAAATATTTAAATGAATTTATTGAGCAAAAAATTTTAAGTAAAAAGAAAATAATTAAAATTAAACAAAATAATTATAAAGAAATAAATAATAATAATGAAAGCCTAGATAATGAAGATGAATGCAAAAGTGAAAAATTTGAGGAAAATGAAGAAAGTTATAAAAATGAAGAGAACAACGAAGCAAAAAAAAAGGAAAATATAGAAGAAGGAAAAGAAGGAATAATTATACCTGTTATAAATGAAGATTTCATATATGAAAATAAAGAGGATATTAAGGATTTAATTATATTTTTTTATAATAAAGTTAATATAGTTTATATAAGAAAAGATTTACAAAATTCATTATTATTGTTATTTACTTTTTTATATTGTAATTTACAAAAGAATATTCCAATACCATTTAAACAAAGTTTTTTTAATTATTATCTATGGAGTTCTAATTTTGATACAATTATAGATTTAGAAGAAATTAAAGATTCTCCAATAAAGAATATAACTAGCATACAATGGACAATAATTGATAAAATAAATATTAGTTGCATGGAAATTTTTCAAGAAATTATTGATAGTATTCAAAAAGAAAAAGATAAATGGAATAATTATTTAAATGAAGAAATAACACAAAACAATAATTCTGAAAACTATTATATAAATAATTTAATTCTTCCAGATAAAGATTTAGAAGAAAATATAGATCCATTAATAAAATTTATTTTCTTTTCAATAATCAAGCCTAATAAAAAAGAATTTCTAATAAAAATATTTCTCAAAAATACAATTTATAAAATGGAGCCATCAGGACTAAATAATGGAAAAAATGTAATTATCAATAATGATAATGATTTAAATAAATTGGAGTCAGAAAGTGAGAATGATAATTATGATCGCGAATATAAAACAATAGAGGGTGAAAAGAATCAAGATATCAATGATGTCAAACCAATGGAAATAATTGAAAAAATAGAAGATAACGATTTAATAAAAGCCTTTAAAAATTTTAATTTAAAAAAAGACAATGCTTTGGTTTTGTTGGCACCTAAAGATAACATTTCTTTATATGATAGCATATTATATAATCATTGCTATTTAAAAATGTTTAAAAATGTTTTAGATAAAAATCAACAAGGAGGATTTAATAATAGTACATCTAATGTTTCAAATCAAAATGAATTTATAAATAAAAATCCTAATGAAAATGAAGAAAATAGAAAAGATAACAAAAATGATAATAATAAAAATGAAGAAGGTCAACAAACCCAAGGAATTCAATCATTAACTGAAGTGAAATATAAAGAAATAATTTTAGAAAATAATGATTTATCCCAATTTGATTTTGATTATATTAAAAATATAATTAAAATAGGAGCTGTTATTATCATTAAAAATGCTCATACATTAGGAAATCAATTTAATGAATTATTAACAGATATTAATAAACTAAAGATGGAAGAAATTTCACCATCTTTTAAGCTAATTTTGATTTGCAACTTAGATGAAATAATTCAAAATAAATTAATATATGAAAAATGCTTAATAATTAATGATAACTTATTATTTGAGAATGAAAAAAAAGAAATGTCAATTAAGAAAAGGATAATAAATATTATTTATAAAATTCCATTAGAAATATATTCATTATTATTAAATAATACAAAGATATATATGAGGTTATTTTTAAGAAAAATTGTTTACCATTATATATTAATATTTGGCTTATTACAATCTTTTCCTTTGAGAAATCCTTTCAAATATTCTAATAAGGATTTTTATTCTTTAAGTAAATTTATTATTAATTTTTGTGAAAATGAAATAACAAATGAAGAAAAATATAATGACTTTATGAATATTGATAATATGTCTGGGAATAATTATATTTCATTTATTAATACTTTAAATAGTTTATTTATCTTTTCTAGGCAAATAGAACAAAATGATGAATATAAAGTAAATAAATTAGTAAATGAAGTATTTATATTTTCTCATAAAAGTTTTATGACTCCTGATTATTATTTAAATATTAATAATATTCAAATTAGTACTTTAGAATTACCCATTACTAATGAATTATCAATTAAAGATATATTTAATTCTTTTAATCAAATTTATTCTGAAGAATATGATAAATTAATTATATATCAATCTAAAATTGAAAAAGAAGAAAATAAATTAAAATATGGAAATGATATTTATGAAAATATAATTAATGTTATTAATAAAAATTGCCCAGAAAAAGATTATATGCCTATATTTGACATGAAAAAAATAAATAAATATTTATTATCATTTGAGGAAAATATTCCAATGGAGATACCATATATTATAAAAGAAAATCAAATAGAATTAGAGAATACTCAAACAATATGTCAATCATTATTTAAAAAAAATAAATTTGGAATATATTTTAATTGCCTAGATGAAAGCCTTTTCTTTGAAATAACTTTATTAAATAAAAAAATTAATGATTTTCATAAAGAAATATCAACTATTATGAATATGATTCAAGGAAAAATAAATTATAATAAAGAATATTTTCATATTTTGAAATCTTTAAATGATGAAAAAATTCCTCCTATTTTAAATATATATAATAATATTAGTTATTTAAATATCAATCATAATATTAAGATATATATGAAAATTATTGAAGAAAGAATAAAAATATTCAGACTTTGGCTGAGAGATGGAGAATTGAAATGCTATCATTTGCCTATTTTCACAAATATTGAATTATTTTTCCATTGTTTAAAAATGAATTTTAGTAAAAAATTTTATGGAGAAAATGATTACAGTAAAGTGACTCCAGATATGATATCTCTTAAATTTATTACTACAAAATATAAAACTTTTAATGAATTGTCATCCAATGAAAATGAATTACAATATTATAAAGATTTATATAAAAACGAAATAATATGGGTAGATGGATTAATACTAAATAATTCTTATCTTTCAGAAAATAATAAAGATATAATTTTTAACCATGATTCAAAAAAAATAAAAAATAAATTAAATATAGTAGGAATTACATATGTTATAGAAAAATATGAAGAAAATAATAGTGAAAGTGAATCTAATTTTGAAGGAGATGAAGAAAATGAAGAAGAGGAAAATGACTCTGAATTAAATAAAATTGAAAATCAAAATCAAAATCAAAATAAAATACAAAATTTATCCGATAAAAACAAAAATGAAGAGAATAAAATAAAAGTTTTTATATATGGAAATAAAGATCCATGTGTATTTAATAAATATTATACTCAAAATTCTATAGGATATATTAATTTCGGATTTCAAGAAAAGATTGAACAAAATTACATTTTTGAAAATGATATTAAAATTACCATTGAAGATTTAGAAGATTTTAGTGATAATTAAATTTAAATGATATCTCTAATTTGAATTAAATAAAAATATAAATATTTTTCTTTTATCTTTATGTTAGATTATAAAAAAAATCCATTTAATAATTTAATTCTTTTTATAAATATCTTATTTAATATTTATTTATTTATATATATGATCAATCATATTAATTGCAA
>JAJMZT010024898.1:0-14044 GCA_023807265.1 Metadinium minorum
CCCAATCCCCAATCCCCAATCCCCAATCCCCAATCCCCAATCCCCAATCCCCAATCCCCATTTTATATTAAATTATAATAATAAAATTTAATAATATAATTAAAAAAATAAATAATAAAAATAAATAATATAATATTAATATAATTCAATTATTAATAAAAATAAAATAATTAATTTTTTTAATTTTTTAATAATTAATTAAAATTTAATTCTTAAATAATAATTAACTCGAAATTAATAATGATTATCACTAAAAATATTATTTATTAATGCAATTACATATAATAATTATTTCTTAACAATTACAGTACCTTTAATAGTATGTGTCTTTTTGAAGTAATTAATAACAATTTGTAAATATTTAATCCATCTATCAACATCTTTTTCACTTTCGCATTGAACATTAAGTGATTTTACTCCATCAACAGTTGTAGGACCAATAATAGAGAAACAAACTTCAGGTGGTGGTATTTTTCTAAACAATCCTTTACTCTTTTTAAAAGCATCAGTACCGTGTCCTTTTAATATTTTCTTAATTGTAGGTGTATCTATAATATATTTTGGTTTAGGAGGTAAATTACTTTTTACTTTTTTTGCAGACACTTTCATTAAATCTTGACTAAATATAAGTTGCATTTGTTTTATATCTCCATTTTCATTAACTATTTTTACTTGTTTACCATTTGTTAAAAAGTTTCTTACTTCAGGAGGAATTGGCTCTATAATTTTGATTTCATCGACTCCAATGGAGTTAGGATCTTCTAATTGGATCTTATATAAATTAACATTAAATAATAATTGTCTTCCTTCAAATTCTAATTTTTTATCATAAGGTCCTAACTTTTTAATTATTCTATTAACTAAATCAGGCACTTTTTTCTCTTGTAACATTTTTTTGTATTCATCACTTGTATTTGCAATATTCTTAAATATACTAAATACTTTTGAAACTAATTCAATATTCATATCATTATTATTTAATAAATTAACTAAAGCATCAATTCCTTTATATTGAACAAATGGAGGAATACATTCTTTATTTAGACATAAATTATCTAATAAAGGAAGTATTATTTTGCCTTCATCAGTATATCCTTTTTCAATTAAATTCGAAACTAAATTGCCCATTAGTTCATCTGCTATTTTTGGGCATGTTTCTTTTTCTCCAGATAATGTGTTTAATAATTGGAATATTTCTGATTTTAGTCCTATAACATTTTCTTTTAATGAATCACTAAATAATGTATTTTCTAAAGTATCTCTCATTACATCTAATAATCCATTAGTAATCATAGAAGAAGCAAAAACATTATTTTGGGCAAAAGCTGATAATATCTTATAGCCATTTTCTTGAATTTCTGGATTATCTTTATATAATTTCAATAAACTTAAAACATTTGGTACAGTTTCTTCATATACTTCGTCGACTAAATAAGGTTTCTTGACTAAACCATCATTCATTAATTTCAATGACATTAAAACTAAATCTGGATTATAATCTTGTACTTTTGTTATTTCTGGAATTAAATCATAGAATTTTTTAGTATAATCTTTTCCTCTACCATCATCTTTAAGATTTTTAACTAAAGCGCCTGAAATAGCATTTACATTTGTTAAAATTTCTGGGTTAGAATAATATTTTGATAATAAATTTTTACATAAATTATAAGCCTGAGGTAAATCTAATTTGGAATAATTTTTTCCACTTTCTTTAAAGAGATAATTTGATAAGGCATGTAAACCAGTAATTAAATAATCAGAGTCATTATTTTCATTCTCTAAAGTTTTAGTCATAGTATCACTAAAAGCAGTTCTAGTTGATAAATATTCATTTGAACTTAGGGGAACAGTTATTTGTTCTAGAGCTTCTCCACAATTTTTCATTATACCTCTAACCATTTCAGGTGGTTTTAAATTCTCAACTTTTTCTTCTTCTCCATTATTTTTTAATGTTGCTAAGTCTTGTTTTCTCCTTAATTCTTCTTCTTTTTCTTCATCGGTTCTTGGTTCTACTTTTTCATTAAAATGATCTAGCATTTTTATAGTGTTATCAGTTATTCCCATATTATTAAATTTATCTACATTATCCATATCGTTGTGTACTAGACTATTATATAATTTTGATAAATTATAACATGTCTTAAGATACCCATTATCATCAGGCTCATTATTATCCTTATTTTCTTCATATTTCTCAGGACCATCCTTTACAATATTTGAAACTTGTATATTTAATTTTTTAATTAATCCGCTATCAAGAGCTTGTTGGCCATTTATTGGATTATCTTTTGTTAATGTACTTAATAAACCTAAACATGAATTTAAATATTCATGATTTCCATTATATTTAGTTATATCATCACTCATTGATTTTATTAGATTTAAATTATCAATTCTTGGTTTTAAGCTATCAGTATATAATAAATTACCAAGATCTAAAACTTTACTCATCATAGGAGCAGTTCTGTCATTTAATCCTTCACATTTATTCATTATTTCAAATATTGGTTCTAAGACTTCTTCAGGTATTTCATCTTTATTTGGAGTATTTTTAACGTAATTATTGCACATATTTAATATTGAATATAATAAATCTTTATTTCCAGTTTTTTTTCCTAATTTTAATAATTCATTTAATCCCATATTCTTAAATATAGTATCAAAAGCAGTTTTATTTTTACATAAATTAGAGAAAATGACATTATCATGAGTAAATAATTTTTGTACATCACTATTTGCTGCTATTAATTCTGGCTTATCATATAATTTTGTAACTTCATTAATTGTTGAATCAAATACAGGAGATTCAGATATTATAGGAAGTGCATTATCACTATTTGAGCATGCTTGCAATACACTTTTACCTTCAACTTCAAATCCTAAATTTTTATTAGTTAAATCAGGTTCTCCATTTTCATTAAATAATTTATAATCATCGTCTAACTTTTCCATGAAATTCATAAATCCTCCTTCTAAGATTGGTTTATGATTATCTGGAGCTAAGGATAATTTTTTTAATAAATTAAGGCATTTATGGACATTATCTGCTCTAATTAAATTTAATTCAGGTTCTTCACTTGATTTCATTTCATTATAATTTTTCCTTAGTAAAGATAATATTTTATTTAAATCTCCTGAAATTTCTGGATTTTCTTGACAACTTAAAGATGATTTGATTTTAGCATTATCAGCCTTATGTAATAATAATGCATTAGAAACAAACGACATTTTTCTTAAGGATGAAGCATTTTTCAAGAAATCGTTTTCAGGTCCAGAAAATCTATTTTTTAATTTTCCAGGTATTTTTCTTTCCTTATCATCTCCTTTTCCTTGTCCATCATATGGATTTTTCAATTTTCCAGGTAATGGTCTATCATCATCTGGTCTTTTTCCCATATCATCAAATCTATCATCATTTAATTTCCCTGGTATTTTTCTAGGTCTATCATCTCCTTTTCCTTGCCCGTCAAACGGATTTCTTAATTTTCCAGGTAATGGTCTATTATCATCGTCATCTACTCTTCCCATATCACCGAATCTATCATCATTTAATTTTCCTGGTATTGGCCTTTGCTCAATAGGATTTCTATTAAGGCTTGCATAATCAAGTAATGCTCTTTTATGAATGTCAAAGCAATTTCCAACTTTTTTCTCTAAAGTTAATATTTTTTTCTCATCCTCTTCAACTTCATCTTTTTCTTTTTTAGATTTATCTGCTTCTTTTATTTGGGCTAAAATAGGTCTTAAAGGTTCACCTATTTTTGGGTCTAAATCTTTATATAAATTTTCTAATTTACCAATTTCATTCTCAGTTATTAAATCTCCTTTGGATAATATTTTATAATTATTTCTATCTCTTAATAAATTACATAAAGTATCAACTTCATTTTCTGCAGTTTCTCTTCCACCATCATCTAAAGTTTTAACAGGGTCATTTATCATTTTATCTAATAATGCTTTCATACCTTGTGGATCATTGTTAATCATATTTTCGATATTATAATTTGAATCAGAGGCATTATTAAAAAGACTTGATAACATTTCTCTTTTTCTCAATGTAATATTTGGATCAAGATACTGCTTTTTGAGGCTATCCCATAAAGTTGGATTTTTCATTATCTGTTTCATTATTCCAGGGAATTTTGATAAACAAGTCATTGTTTGTAAATTAAGATTTCTAATTTCATCATCATCTCCATGATTTTTTAAATCTTTAAGAGTAAAATCTAATAAATCTTGTGCTATAGGATCTTCACCATTTTCTAATCTTTTTGATAAATTATTTGGAATTTCTCTTAATTTTTTATCATTTAAGCCTTTTTTATTTATTGCTTCATCTAATCTATTAAGCATTTCTCTTGTACGATTTGTATTATTAGGATCTAATAATTGATTATTTTCATCGTTTTTAACAGCATGATTTAATAAATTCCATAATTTAATATATTTATTATCAATATCTTGTTGTTTATCTTTATCTCTATCATAAACATCTCTTGATAAATCATCAATAAGATTAAGACAAGAATCAAACATATTTTTAGTAGAATCTGCCTTTATATCATTATCTTCATCAGTTTGATAATATTTTTCTGCACCATCTAAAATTTGTTTTAAATTTTCTTCTTTTTCTTTTTTTAAATCAGGATATTGGCCGGTTGCTGAGTTATTTATTTCTTTATGTAAATCATATAAAAATGGTACTGCTTTATTATATAAAGTATTTAAATGAGATAAGTAATTTTCAGTTACTTCTAATTTTTCATCTTCTGGTGATGGTTCCTCTTCATATTTACCTAGCTTATTTAATATTTTATCCATTTGATTATTAAATTGATTTACAAAAATATAATTATCAGGATTATAGACTGGCTCAGCTAAAACTTCTAAATTATTTATAAATTCTTTATTAACAGGATCTTCTGTGGGCAAATTTCCATCTAATAAATTTTTATATTTTTCATCATCTCCTTCTTTTTTGTCCTTTTCTCCATCTTTATTTAATTCAGGTATTGGTTTTTTTTCTGCACTGTCAGCATTGTCTGATTGGTCTAAAATATAATTATATAATTTAGCTAAAGATAGAACAACTCCTTCATCGTATCTTTCTTTTTCAGGTAATGAATTAAGATTAAAAGGCTCTAATATTGTAGGACTATCTCCTTTATCTGCTTTTCCTAATAAATTTTTATTATTTAAATCATTTATTTTTTCTGCTTTATCATTTAATATTTTCTCTATAACAGGTTGATATGCAGAATTTAAATTATTGAAGAAGGAACAAATTTCTGGATTTGCATCAGCATAGACATCTTTGAAAGCTTCTGGTTCAGTTATAAGAGATAAGTATGTTAATAATTTATTTTTATCTTGAACATCTTCTTCTGGGGTATTTTTTCCTTTTTTGCCGAGGTTAGGTGCTTCTTTTCTTCCTGTTTTTTTAACTTTATTATTATTTTTATCTTTCTCTGGTTTTGGTTCTCCAACTTTATTTTTTAATTTTCCAGGTATTTTTCTTTCCTTATCATCTCCTTTTCCTTGTCCATCAAATGGATTTTTCAATTTTCCAGGTAATGGTCTATTATCATCATCTGGTCTTTTTCCCATATCATCAAATCTATCATCATTTAATTTTCCTGGTATTTTTCTAGTTCTATCATCTCCTTTTCCTTCTCTGTTAAATGGACTTTTTAATTTTCCAGGTAATGGCCTATTATCATCATCTGCTATTCTTCCCATATCATCAAATCTATCATCATTTAATTTTCCTGGAACTGGATTATTTTTTCTATATACTCCTTTTAATTTTGCTCCATTTTTATCAAATATTTCATTTGGTGGTAAATTAGATATAACATTTGCATATTTATTGTCTAATTTATTTCCATTTTTATCATATGCATCTACTCCTGGAAGATCTGTTTGAAGTTTTCTATAAGTTCCATTTAACTTATTTCCAAATTTATCGTATACATTGCCTTTAGGCTGTTCTGCTATTAATCTTTTATAAGTTCCATCTAATTTATTTTTATTCTTATCATATAATACTTCTCCTTGAGTAACACTTTCATTAGGAATATATTTTCCTTGTAATTTATTTCCATTTTTATTATAACATTCTATTCCTGGTTGACCATCTTCAACTTTTCTAAATGTACCGTCTAATTTAGTTCCATTTTTATTATATAATTCTTCTCCTAGTTCTGGTTCTTCTTTTCTAAATATTCCGTATAATTTATTACCATTTTTATCAAATACTTCTTCAGCAGGTATATTTGATAAAACATCTATATATTTACCATCTAATCTTTTTCCTGTTTGATCATATAAATCTTCTCCAGGAATATCAGATAAAGCTTTTTTATAATGACTATCTAATTTATTTCCATTTTTATCATATATTATTTCATTTGGTTCATCATCTATTATTTTTTTATATGTTCCATCTAATTTATTTCCATTTTTATCATAAATTTCTACACTTGGACCATCTGAATCAATTCTAGTATATGTTCCATCTAATTTATTTCCTAATTTATCATGTAATTCAAATCCTGGTTCATCTTCATTAGCCTTTTTATAACATCCATACAATTTATTTCCTAATTTATCATATGCTTCTTCAACTGGAGTATCAGGTTCAAGTTTTCTATATATTGCAGCTTTTTTATTTCCATTTTTATCAAATATTGGCTCTGTTGGCAAATTAGATATAACATTTATGAATTTATCATTTAATTTATTTCCATTTTTATCATATGCATAGATACCTGGAAGATCTGATTCTATTTTTCTATAAGTTCCATCTAATTTATTACCAAGTTTATCATACAATTCTTCTTTTGAAGCATCATCGAGAATTTTTTTATAAGTTCCATCTAACTTATTTCTATTTCTATCAAATAATTCCATACTTGGAGAATCTTTTTCTAATTTTCTATAAACTCCATCATATTTATTTCCATTTTTATCATAGATTTCATCACCTGGTTCACCATTGATACATTTTTTATATGTTCCATCCAATTTATTTCCAAATTGATCATATACTTCATCTTCAGGGAGATCAGATTTGAGTTTTACATATTGTCCCTCTAATTTTTCTCCATTTTTATTAAATATTTCTTCACCTGATTCTGAATCTGCCTTTCTATAAACTCCATCTAATTTATTTCCATTTTTGTCATAGGCTTCTTCATATGGTTTATCAGAATCGACCTTCCTGAATAATCCTAATACTTTATTTCCATTTTTGTCAAATACTTCTTCACTTGGAATATCAGATATAACATTAGTATATTTTCCATCCAATTTATTTCCATTTTTATCAAAAACATCAATACCTGGAACATCCGATAAAGCTTTTTTATAATGGCTATCCATTCTTTGTCCATTTTTATCATATATTTCTTCTTTAGGATCTAATAAAAGTTTTGCAAATGTTCCATCCAATTTATAACCATCTTCATCATATAATTCTTCTTCTTTATTATCTGGATCATCTTTTTTATAAATTCCATCAATTTTATTTCCATTTTTATCATAATATTCTTCTTCAGGAAGGCTTGATACAACATTTATATATTTACCATCTAGATTATTTCCATTCTTATCAAATAATTCTTCTGAAGGTAAATCTGATAAGACTTTTCTATAAGTTCCATCTAATTTATTACCTAATTTATCATAAACTTCATCTGGGGCTTTATCTCCTAAGACTCTTTTATATTTTCCATCTAATTTTTTTCCATTTTTACTAAATAACTCTTCTCCAGGGATTTCATTTTCAACATTTCTATATTTTCCATCTTGTTTAATTCCATCTTTATCATATATTTCTTCTCCAGGGGAGTCATCATCGACCTTTTTATATGCTCCTTTTAATTTATTTCCATTTATATCATATGCATCAACACCAGGAATATTAGGTTCAACTTTTCTAAATATTCCATTAACTTTATTTTTATTTTTATCATATAATTCTTCGCCTGGAATACATGAAATAGGGCTTATATATTTACCATCTAATTTTTTGCCATTTTTGTCATATAAATCAATTGGTTTAATTGGCCCTTCTATTTTTCTAAAGTTTTCATGTAATTTATTTCCTAATCTATCATAAACTTCTTCTGGGGGCCTATCTGATATTATTTTTTTATAAGCTCCATCTAATTTTTTCCCATTCTTATCAAATAATTCTTCACTTGATTCATCAGTATCATCTTTTTTATATTTTCCATATAATTTAATTCCATATTTATCATATATTTCATTTTCAGGTTCTTCAGAATCATCTTTTTTATATGTTCCATCTAATTTATTTCCATTTTTATCGTATACATCAACTAAAGGAAATTCAGGCCCAACTTTTTTATATTTAGCTCTTAATTTATTTCCATTTTTATCGAATAAAGGATAAGCTGGTTCTTCTTGGCTTTCAACAAATAATCCATCTAATTTATTTCCATTTTGATTATAACCAATTATTGGTTCAACTCCAGATTCCTCTTTTTTATATGTTCCATCTAATTTATTTCCATTTTTATCATAAGCTTCTTCACCTTCTCTTTCAGTATCAACTTTAATATATTTTCCACCTAATTTTTGCCCATTTTTATCATATAATTCTTCTCCAGGAACTTCTGGTTCAGCTTTTCTATATAATCCATCTAATTTATTTCCCTTATTATCATATAATTCAATTGGAGGTTTTCCAGAACCTAATTTTGTGTAAGTTCCAGCTAATTTATTTCCGTCTTTATCGTATAATTCTTCTCCTGCAGCTTCAGGCTCATTTTTTCTATATAAACCAGATAATTTATTTCCATTATTATCATATACTGTATCTCCAGGGATACAAGAAGGAATTTTTACATATGAACCATCTAATTTATTCTTATTTTTATCATATAATTCAAATCCTTTTTTACTTGGTAAAAGATTGATATAATTATCTCCCAAATTTTTACCATTTTTGTCATATATTTCTTCTCCCTTAATATTTGGTTCAATTTCTTTAAATATTCCATCTAATTTATTTCCATTTTTATCATAAGCTTCTTCTCCTGGATAATCATTTTTAATTTTAACATATGATTCTTTTAATTTATTTCCATTTTTATCATATACTTCAGAATCTGCGAATTCTGGCTCTACTTTTTTATAAATTCCATCTAATTTATTTCCATTTTTATCGTATATTTCAACATTTGGAATATTTGAATCATCTTTTTTATATATTCCATTTAATTTATTTTTATTTTTATCAGATAAAACAGTTTGTGGAAGACTTGATACAATATTAACATATGAATCATTTAATTTATTACCATTTTTATCATAGACTTCAACACCAGGAAGGTCAGATTCAATCTTTCTATAAACTCCATCTAGTTTATTTCCATTTTTATCAAATATTTCATCAAAACCTTTATCTGAAACTAAATTTTTATAAGTTCCATCTAATTTTTTCTTATTTTTATCATATAATTCAATACTTGGAGGTTTAGAATCTGTTTTTTTATATAGTCCAGCTTTTTTATTTCCATTTTTATCAAAAACATTTGGCTTACCTAATTTTCTACCTCCACCATTATTTTTATTTGGACCTTTATCTCCAGTTGGACCAAACCTATTCTTCAATTTTCCAGGGAGAGGTCTATCTTTATCTTTTCCTTTTTCATTATTGTCAAATGGATTTTTTAATTTTCCAGGAATTGGTCTTTCATCTTTTTTCCTTCTATAATAATTCTTACTATCTATTGGATTTCTTAATTTTCCAGGAATTGGTCTTTCATCATCAGGTCTTCTTCCATAATCTTCAAATCTATCATCCCTTAATTTTCCAGGAATTGGTCTTTCATTACCAGGAAAATTAAGAGATAGATTTGATGATTATGGAAGAAGACCTGGTAATGAAAGACCAATTCCTGGAAAATTAAGGGATGATAGATTTGAAGATTATGGAAGAAGACCTGATGATGAAAGACCAATTCCTGGAAAATTAAGAAATCCAATAGATAGTAAGAATTATTATAGAAGGAAAAAAGATGAAAGACCAATTCCTGGAAAATTAAAAAATCCATTTGACAATAATGAAAAAGGAAAAGATAAAGATAGACCTCTCCCTGGAAAATTGAAGAATAGGTTTGGTCCAACTGGAGATAAAGGTCCAAATAAAAATAATGGTGGAGGTAGAAAATTAGGTAAGCCAAATGTTTTTGATAAAAATGGAAATAAAAAAGCTGGACTATATAAAAAAACAGATTCTAAACCTCCAAGTATTGAATTATATGATAAAAATAAGAAAAAATTAGATGGAACTTATAAAAATTTAGTTTCAGATAAAGGTTTTGATGAAATATTTGATAAAAATGGAAATAAACTAGATGGAGTTTATAGAAAGATTGAATCTGACCTTCCTGGTGTTGAAGTCTATGATAAAAATGGTAATAAATTAAATGATTCATATGTTAATATTGTATCAAGTCTTCCACAAACTGTTTTATCTGATAAAAATAAAAATAAATTAAATGGAATATATAAAAAAGATGATTCAAATATTCCAAATGTTGAAATATACGATAAAAATGGAAATAAATTAGATGGAATTTATAAAAAAGTAGAGCCAGAATTCGCAGATTCTGAAGTATATGATAAAAATGGAAATAAATTAAAAGAATCATATGTTAAAATTAAAAATGATTATCCAGGAGAAGAAGCTTATGATAAAAATGGAAATAAATTAGATGGAATATTTAAAGAAATTGAACCAAATATTAAGGGAGAAGAAATATATGACAAAAATGGTAAAAATTTGGGAGATAATTATATCAATCTTTTACCAAGTAAAAAAGGATTTGAATTATATGATAAAAATAAGAATAAATTAGATGGTTCATATGTAAAAATTCCTTCTTGTATCCCTGGAGATACAGTATATGATAATAATGGAAATAAATTATCTGGTTTATATAGAAAAAATGAGCCTGAAGCTGCAGGAGAAGAATTATACGATAAAGACGGAAATAAATTAGCTGGAACTTACACAAAATTAGGTTCTGGAAAACCTCCAATTGAATTATATGATAATAAGGGAAATAAATTAGATGGATTATATAGAAAAGCTGAACCAGAAGTTCCTGGAGAAGAATTATATGATAAAAATGGGCAAAAATTAGGTGGAAAATATATTAAAGTTGATACTGAAAGAGAAGGTGAAGAAGCTTATGATAAAAATGGAAATAAATTAGATGGAACATATAAAAAAGAGGATCTGGAGTTGAACCAATAATTGGTTATAATCAAAATGGAAATAAATTAGATGGATTATTTGTTGAAAGCCAAGAAGAACCAGCTTATCCTTTATTCGATAAAAATGGAAATAAATTAAGAGCTAAATATAAAAAAGTTGGGCCTGAATTTCCTTTAGTTGATGTATACGATAAAAATGGAAATAAATTAGATGGAACATATAAAAAAGATGATTCTGAAGAACCTGAAAATGAAATATATGATAAATATGGAATTAAATTATATGGAAAATATAAAAAAGATGATACTGATGAACCAAGTGAAGAATTATTTGATAAGAATGGGAAAAAATTAGATGGAGCTTATAAAAAAATAATATCAGATAGGCCCCCAGAAGAAGTTTATGATAGATTAGGAAATAAATTACATGAAAACTTTAGAAAAATAGAAGGGCCAATTAAACCAATTGATTTATATGACAAAAATGGCAAAAAATTAGATGGTAAATATATAAGCCCTATTTCATGTATTCCAGGCGAAGAATTATATGATAAAAATAAAAATAAAGTTAATGGAATATTTAGAAAAGTTGAACCTAATATTCCTGGTGTTGATGCATATGATATAAATGGAAATAAATTAAAAGGAGCATATAAAAAGGTCGATGATGACTCCCCTGGAGAAGAAATATATGATAAAGATGGAATTAAACAAGATGGAAAATATAGAAATGTTGAAAATGAAATCCCTGGAGAAGAGTTATTTAGTAAAAATGGAAAAAAATTAGATGGAAAATATAAAAGAGTCTTAGGAGATAAAGCCCCAGATGAAGTTTATGATAAATTAGGTAATAAATTAGATGGAACTTATAGAAAAGTCTTATCAGATTTACCTTCAGAAGAATTATTTGATAAGAATGGAAATAATCTAGATGGTAAATATATAAATGTTGTATCAAGCCTTCCTGAAGAAGAATATTATGATAAAAATGGAAATAAAATTGATGGAATTTATAAAAAAGATGATCCAGATAATAAAGAAGAAGAATTATATGATGAAGATGGTTATAAATTGGATGGAACATTTGCAAAACTTTTATTAGATCCTAAAGAAGAAATATATGATAAAAATGGACAAAGAATGGATAGCCATTATAAAAAAGCTTTATCGGATGTTCCAGGTATTGATGTTTTTGATAAAAATGGAAATAAATTGGATGGAAAATATACTAATGTTATATCTGATATTCCAAGTGAAGAAGTATTTGACAAAAATGGAAATAAAGTATTAGGATTATTCAGGAAAGTCGATTCTGATAAACCATATGAAGAAGCCTATGACAAAAATGGAAATAAATTAGATGGAGTTTATAGAAAGGCTGATTCAGAATCGGGTGAAGAAATATTTAATAAAAATGGAGAAAAATTAGAGGGACAATATGTAAAACTCAAATCTGATCTCCCTGAAGATGAAGTATATGATCAATTTGGAAATAAATTGGATGGAACATATAAAAAATGTATCAATGGTGAACCAGGTGATGAAATCTATGATAAAAATGGAAATAAATATGATGGAGTTTATAGAAAATTAGAAAAAGATTCTCCAAGTATGGAATTATTTGATAGAAATAGAAATAAGTTAGATGGAACTTATAAAAAAATTCTAGATGATGCTTCAAAAGAAGAATTGTTTGATAAACTTGGTAATAAATTAGATGGAACTTATAGAAAAATAGAATCAGATCTTCCAGGTATCGATGCATATGATAAAAATGGAAATAAATTAAATGATAAATTCATAAATGTTATATCTAATTTACCAACAGAGCCAATATTTGATAAAAATGGAAATAAAAAAGCTGCAATATATAGAAAACTTGAACCTGATACTCCAGTTGAAGAAGCATATGATAAATTAGGAAATAAATTGTATGGATGTTATAAAAAGGCTAATGAAGATGAACCAGGATTTGAATTACATGATAAATTAGGAAATAAATTAGATGGAACATATACTAGAATTGATTCAGATGGTCCAAGTGTAGAAATTTATGATAAAAATGGAAATAAATTAGATGGAACATATAAAAAAATAATAGATGATGAACCAAATGAAATAATATATGATAAAAATGGAAATAAATTAGATAGTCATTATAAAAAAGCTTTATCTGATATTCCTGGAGAAGATTTATATGATCAAACAGGAAAAAGATTAGATGGTAAATATATAGATGTTTTATCAAATATACCTGCGGAAGAAGTATTTGATAAAAATGGTAATAAATTATACGGAATATTTAGAAAAGATGAACCAGAATTAGGAGAAGAATTATATAATAAAAATGGAACTAAATTAAACGGTACATTCAGAAAAGCTGAAGATGGTCAACCAGGAATAGAATGTTATAATAAAAATGGAAATAAATTACAAGGAAAATATATTCCTAAAGAAAGTGTTACTCAAGGAGAAGTATTATATGATAAGAATAAAAATAAATTAGATGGAACTTATAAAAGACTAATAGCAGAACAGCCTAAAGGCAATGTATACGATAAATTTGGAAATAAGTTAAATGGAACTTATAGAAAACTTCAAACAGATCTTCCAGGAGTAGATGCATATGATAAAAATGGAAATAAATTACACAATAAATATGCAAATGTTATATCTAATTTACCACCAAATGAAATATTTGATAAAAATGGAGCAAAATTAAAAGGAGTATATAGAAAAAATAATCCAGTTCCAGGAAAATTAAATGATGATAGATTTGATGATATGGGAA
>JAJMZT010024899.1:0-13878 GCA_023807265.1 Metadinium minorum
CCCAATCCCCAATCCCCAATCCCCAATCCCCAATCCCCAATCCCCAAACCCCAAAAAAAATATTTACAAATAATTTAATATAAAAATATTTAAAAAAAATTTATTATTACATTTAAATAAAATTAAATTTTCTATAATTTAAATTATTTAAAATTAAAAAATATCTTTATTTATATTCAAAAATGGGAATAGAGCAAACAAAAAGTCTTTTAAAAACTTTTTATTCTACCCCATTAGCAAGTGGAGATTATTACCTAAAAATGGCATTTACTTCAGAATGCCTCCAACTTGACGATTTTGTAAACTATTATTGGAGAGAAAAAGCTACAGAGCATTTAGGAAGTACAAATATTCCAACAAAGCCATTAGTAAATGAAAAAGAAAAAGAAAAATATTTATTAAAAGAAGAATTAATTTTTAACGAAATACCATTAACTAATCAAAATCCAACAAAGGCATTTAATATAGAGTGTCTAGCCGAATATAGAAACTCCTTCTTCCCCGAAAATTCAAATAAATTTTCACTAATGCAGATGAAAAGAATGAATGTGCTACTTTTTTCATATGTACGTAAAATATTAGAGGATTTTAATGAAAATAGTACTATAGAATGTATAAGTAAATATTTTGACTCATTGATTAAAAATAAGGAAAAAATTGATGTAAATTCTTTAGGATTTAATTTATTTATTAAATTAGTTTCTGATATATCTAAGGGTAATGTACAAATAAAAGAAAAAAATTTAGATTTTATGCTAGAGAATAATAAATTTATAAGACCTTTAAGTTTTTATGGTGAAACAAAAGAACATTTTATATTAGATAAAGCTTTAGATAAAATAATTGAATATTTAAAAAATTTAATAAGCGATAAAAATGAAAAAGACATAAATAAAATGAAAGCCTTAAAAATTATTTTTAATTTAGCTTTAGCTAAAGGTAGCATAAAAAATTTATTAGATGTAATTGAATATTTGGATAAATTGCCACAAAAAAATATTGATTTTAATTATGAGTTAAATATATTTAAAAATGAATTTAGAAAATTCGGATTAGCTGCACCAAATCCAAATAATAAAAGATTAGATAGTATAGTATGGAATTATACATTAAAAAAAGAGGAAGAAAAAGATAAAAATAAAGCAAAAAAAACTTTTTATACAACTACAAATGATGGTAGTTATTTATATTATTTTTCTTCAAAAGGAACATTATTCAAAATAGGAACAGGCCTCAATAATACTATGCTTGGAAAAGTATATAATAAAAGAGAAAATTATAGAAAGGGAGAAAAGGCAACAATAGCATATATAGAAGGTATTTTATATTATCGAAGCAACAATTTAGACCCATATCCAGTAATAAGCATAGATCCAGAAACTTTAGAGGAAATACCAAATAAATATAATGTAGATTATTCTGAAATAAATCATATTTTTATTGAAGAAAAAAGATCAGAATTGGAATTCCCACATTCTTCATATGAGGATATGATGGAATTTATCGAAAGAAAAAAAACATTAGGTTTAGAAGATAAATCAATGATAAGACCTTCAGATAGTAGTCCTATGCTAACTGATGGAAGATTCCTTTATATTATTTCAAAGTGGTTTGACCAAGATAATGAAGGGGAAAAAAAAGATGAAGAAGATGATGGTGATATTAATACTGGAAATAATAATAAAAATAAAAAAGGTGCCATTTTCGGCGTTAATATATATGATCCATTAAATAATATGTGCCATGTTAGAAGTTTACAACTTATTCCAATTATAAAAGATAAAGACGAAAAAATCGAAGAAAAGCAAAATAATAAAAATAATAATGTTTTTAATGAAATAAATACAAATTTAAATAGAAATTATAATAATCTTCATGAAAGAAATATAAATAATAATAGAAATAATGAAATTATGCGTTGGGAAGATATTTTAAATGGAAATAGAGATAATAAAGAAAATGGTGATAAAAATGTTATTAATAGAGATTTTCTTCAAGGTCAAAATCTCTTATATACAAATGGAGCAATATTATATATAAATCAATATAAATTTTCATTAGTAACAGGAAATTTGTTAGGATTTTGCACTTTTAATTCTAATTCAACAGATTCTTATTGTTATGATTTTAATAATAATTTAATTTGGTGTATAAATGAAGAAACCTCGATTAATAAAATAAAAATAACATCTTTTTTTAATGATAGTGCAAAATTAATATATGAATATCCTAAGGGTCATCCAAAATATTCTCCATGTAATATAGAAAAGATTATTGAAACATGTGAAAAAAATATAAATTTATTAAATTTAAAAGAAGAAGTAACCAATAATACATTTAAACATCAAGAAACTTTAGATTTATTATGTCTTGAAGATGAACAATCTAAAAATTATAAAGAAACAGAAATAATTAATAAAAATATTGAAAAAGAGAAAGAAATTAATTTTGATAAATATAAATTAAATTTACAATGCTTTATATTAAATACAATTGCTAAAGTTAGTGATTTTTATGGACAAGTTCCAGATATTAAAATAGCTCAAAATGATATAGAAAGAGGAAAAATTTTATCACAGACAATGAGAAGGCCATTTTGTGTAAAATTAGAGCCTATTACTTTTAAACAATTAATCAAATTATTAATTCAATATAGTCAAAAGTTCATTAAAGGAAATTATACTGATATTGAAGCATTTTGCCTTTTAGCTATTGTCAAAATCATAAGAACTAATTTAAAATGTTTATCTATATCAAATTTAGGTATTGATTATTTTTTAAAGAAAAATAGCGAAGATAATATAAATCCATTTTTCCAAATGAAAGAATTTATTTTTAATATCATAAAAATATATCATGATGAAAAGAAACAAGAAAATGATTTATTTAAAGCATTATATGAAGAATGTAAAATAATTTTAAAAGTATCTGTGAATACACTATATCAAAAATATAGTGATATAGTGCAAATTTTATTTGAAAATTTGAATGATTATAATAAAAATAATTATTCAAAAGATATTGCTTCATGTATCTTATATTGGATTTCTGACCAAGATAATATCCACAAAATATTTAAAAATTCTGATGAGGAAACTATTAATAAGATTTTTGATATTTTTAAAAAAGTATCCTCTTTAGAAGTTTTATCTTTAGAACAATTTTTAGAAGAAAATAAAAATAATTTGGAAAATATAGATAAAAAGATATTTAAAAATACAGATTTTGAAAAAGTATCATTTGAATTTATATCAAGCCTTCAATTAGAATTAATTAAATTTTTATCCAAAAAATTACTTAATGACCAATATGAAGATTCTTATTATGAAAAATTGCTCCATTTTTTCACTGAAATTCTTTTTAATAATTTAACAAAAATATTTTCTAAAATAAAAAAGTATATAAATTCAATTTTACAAAAATTAGAAAAAGATTATAATGAAAGATATAGCCCAAAAACTTCAGATTTAAATGATGATGATGAAGAAGAAGATATTATATGCACTTCAACAAAGATAGAAACAAAGCCTGAACCGATAAAAAATTTAGAAAATGAAAATAAAGAAATACCACCTTTATTTGATTATAAAAAAGAAAAAATGAGTGAAATTTATAAAAATTTCATTCTAAAAAAGATAATAAACAATTTATTCCATATCAAAATATTAATATTTCATATTAATAGTTTAAGTATACTAACTTCAGATTATATATTATCAGCATATTTGCTTCAAGATTTTATTCCTTTAATTAAAGAAATGAATGAAATATATTCAATAATTTCAGCAAATTGCTCAATAAAAACTGAGGAAGTTTTAGTTAAAAACGAAGAATATAAAGAAGTTATTTTTGAATCAGAACACCCCTATACTACAGGAATTCAAAAAGAATATAATTTGGAAATTCCAGGACAAAAAGGACCTCTATATATAGAATTTGACGAAAGATGTCAATTATCCTCACCAGATGAACATATTTCTACTAATAGCATAACTTTTTATAAAGATAAAAAATTCAGAGGACAAAATTATTTCCCTGATCTACCAAAAATTACAAATAATTTTCCAAAAAAGCCTTTAGAAATAACTACTTTTCCTTGTTATATGATTTTTAGTGCTTATATGAAAAATAATAATAATTGTTATGGGTTTAGATTAAAATTGCATAATGGAAAAGATGTTAATATTAAGAAAGAAATATCTGATGATTTATTTAATATAATAAGAATAGTAAATTGGGTTGGGTGTAAATGTACTTCAGTTATTATAAAAGGAATATTTTTAAAATTATCTCAAGGTAATGATGAAAATAAAAAATATTATGATTTATTAAAAGATAATTTATTTAAAGAAGGAATTAATTTAAATGAATTATTAAGAGATAATGAGAAAATAATAAATAATATTGTAAATATATTTAATTCATATAATAATCAATTTAATTTTGACATATATAAAGATAATTCAAATGAACAAAATCAATTTTTAGAAGAAGAATTAAAATTATTTAACGATGAAAAATGCCTAAATACATTAAAAATTTTTCAAAAAAAATTAGTATCTAAAAATATTGCCCATAATGTAGGAGGAGAAGATGGTTTTAAACTTGTAATGCTATGTTTTTTAGCTATTATACATCATTCAGGCGAAATGAAATCTTTTATAGATAAAATTATTGGAAAAGAAGAAAAAGAAATAACATCATCTCCAACTTTCGATTCTTTATATAAAAAATTTGTATTAGCAAGTCAAATGAGAAGTTGGCTTGTGGAAAAAAAGAAAAATATTGCAGAAACAATTGAAAAACAAAATAAAGAAAACGAAATGGATAATGAAAATAATAATGATGATAGTGAATCAAAAGTAGAAAGCTTTATGAAAAAAATAATTAATCAAGCTGTTAATAAAGCAAAATTTTTAATTAAAATAAATTGTAATCAAAATATAGAAGGTGAAAAAGAAATAAATAATTTATGTTCATCAATAATATCTTATTTTCAAGAAAATCTTTCAAATAAAAAAATGCAACGTAATATAAAAATTAATACTTTAAGAGCAATAGGAAGAGAAATAGGTTTAAAAGCAATAATAGAAATATTTAAAAGTATATCAAATGGTATTTTATTACAAGATTTACTATTATGGTTTAATAGTTCTTTAAAAAATAATAGTAATATTAATCATTCAGAAAATAATACTAATGATTTTAATTCATATTTAGATAATATAATAGGATGTGGTGAAACAATAAAAAATAACATAAAAAATGCTTTTCAAAATTTCTTAACTTTATTGATCCAAAAATATTTACAAAATTCTGATGAAAAAGAATTAGAATCATTTTTAGATACATTAATATGGAAATATAATTTGGATGATCACGAATTTTTAGTTGAAAAAAGTATGTTCAACATAATATGGGGATTAGAAAACCAAACAATAAAGAATGCTTGGGGAAAAACTTATATAAGCTCAGAACTAGAAACAAAAAAGGTTATTAATAATAATACCATTTCCGAAAGAGAAAGAATAAATAATAGAAATATAAATCTATTAATTGATAATTATTATAGAAATGATTCATTATATAGAACAATGAATTCTTTTAATTTTGACCCTTTAAAACAGTTAGACTCAATTAAATCTTTATCTACTAATAGTGTAAGTAAAAATTTAACAAATGAAGTCTTAGAAGTTTTCGAAATTTTAAGCAGTATTTGCATTAATAGTGTAATTATTAATAATAATGAAATATATAATTTGAACTATACTTCTGCTTTAGTTCAAAATATCATAAATATAATTTTTGGAGAAATTGAAAAAGCTACTACTAATTATTTAGAATTTAGGGGTATTTCTAAAAGATTAGTAAAACAATATTTAATATTTATTGAAGAAGGAAATAATAAAGAAATATTAATGAAAAAAGAAAAAGATAAAAAAGTTAATGAAATGATCGAGTTAATAAGGCAAGAAAGAATTGAAGAAATAAATAGAGGAGAGTTAGATTTTGAACAAGAAGATGATGAATATGATAGTTTTGATTGTGAAGAAAGAGAAAGAGAATTTATCGAAAGAGGAATTGATAGAGAAGCTATTGAAAGGCAAGTTTCTGATTTAGAAAGAAAAAAAGTTGAAAAAGAAGTTAAAGCTAAAAATCAAGAAAAAAATTTCTTTTTTACCCAATCTGATATAGAAAATATATATGATAATGTTTTAAAAATGCCACATTCTAAAAAAGAAAAGAAAATATATATAACTCCTGAAGAATTATTTAATATTATAGCAACTCAATGGAAAGCAATATATGACCCTAAATTTTTAAATAGATTATTGCAAATATTATATAAAATTTCTATACAAAATATATCTATTTTATTAGAATGTATTGACTCTGCTGAATATATTTATTCTTTAATAAAGTTAATTAAATATTGCTCTACACCAGAAAAATTGTTATCAGCTAAAATTTTATGTAATTTATGTAGAAAAACTAATGAAGAAAATTTCAAAGAAGTTTTAGAATTATATTATAATGATTATGGAAAACAATATAAAAATTTTATTGAATTATTAGTAGATAATACTTTATTAATAAGAAAAATTTCTTGGAATAATGGTTCATATAATTCACAAGGAAATTATCTAATATCTAATTATTTAATAAATATAATTCGTGAATTAGTGTATAACAATAAATTTAATAATGAAGTAAATGAATTAATAAATACTTTAAATTTAAATAAATGTAAAACAAAGGAAGATTTTTTAAAAAAAGAAATTATTTTTGGTATTGTTGGAGCTGATTTCTTTGGACAAGCAAATGGCGCTAGAGTTCAAGTACCAAATTCACTTTATAATTATAATTCAGCATTTTATTTCAATAAAAGCAATTATGAACAAAAACCAATAATCGGAACAGTAATAGGATTTTCCTCAACAATGAATGAATTTTTTGGAACAACAGAAAGCAATAGTAAAAAATTAGATGAAATTGTTTCTAATTTAGGGGGAGGATTATTTGGATATGGATCACGAAATATTCAAGAAAAAGCCCAAAAAAATTTAGAACAAATAAATATTACTCCTAATAATAATATTGAAAATAAAGTTGGAGTATTATTAGATAATAGTTTAGTAAATGAAGAAACATTTAATATTCAGGAATTAGTTCCTAAAGTGTTTAATCAATGTAAAGTTATGCCTTTATTGAATAAAATTAATTTTGATAAATTTAGGATTAATCCAGAAACTATTGATTATTATGTCGATTTTCTTGAGAATAATATATGCCAAGAAGATATATCAGACAATTTTACTCAAAATGAAAACAAAAATAATAATAATAATATAATAAATTTATGTACAAATATTATAAGATTTCTTTATGCTTTCTATGAATATTATTCAAATAATAACAAAAATGAAAATGAAAATATATCAATAAACCAAAAGTTAATTAAATTTATAAGTAAAAACTCAATAAAACCAATATATCATGGAAATCATTTTATGAATTTAGAATATAATGAAGAAAAATTATATCGTATATCCAATTATTGTAATGAAAATAAAGAAAGTCTTGAAGATATACCTGAAATTTCAATTAAATTCATATCAAATACTAATTATTTATTTAGATTATATAATAATTATAATAAAAGTATTTCACTTAGTAATAATATAATATCAATTGAAAACAAAAACAATTATTCTGCCGTTATGGATAACAGTTACCATGAATTTTATATATATTCAAATAAAGATAATTTATTAAATAATATAAAAACTCACACCCAAAAAAATTTCATATTATTTATAAATAATAAAAGCAATAATGTTGATTTAGATGAAATTTTTAATTCTATTAGAAATTGTAAAAAAAATTATAAAATATCAAATTTTGTAGTTATTAGTTCTCTATTAAACAAAACATTAAAAAAAGAAGATTCTATTTGTTATATCAAAATTTTAGAAGATGAACTAAATGAAATAATAAATATAATAAAAGAATTGGAAAATAAGCCCAAAAATGGTGAATATAATAACGAAATATTAAAAATGTTATTTAAAAATGATAAAAAAAAAAATGAAAAAGAAAAATTATTAGAAGAATTAATAGAAGATTTCGGCTTTGATAAAGAAAATATTGATAAAATTGTAAAAGATTATCCTGATATGGATTTAAATGATATGATAAATAAACTATTAGAAATGAGTAAACCTGAAGAAAATAAACCAAAACCAGAAATTGAAATTATGAACACAAAACCATTATTTGAAAATCCTGAAGATATTATTAATTTAAATATTCCATTAATAGATACTTTACAAAGAATTGAAGAAAATCATTTTTCAAATAATTCAAATAATTTTATGCCTGTTAATCCTTTTATTAATAATATGAATGAAATGAGTATAATGCAGATGATGAATTATGGTATAAATTCAATGAATAATCCAATAAATAATTTTGATAGAATGAATAATATGAATATTAGTAATAATATGAATATTAGTAATAATATATCTATGAATTTAAATGATAATAATACTATTGGATTGACTAAAATAAACTCTGATTTTAGAAAAATGGGAGAAGGGGCAAATGATAATAAGAAAAAAAATAAGGAAGAAAAAAAAAAGAGAAAAAAAAAAAAAGAAATAAAAGAAATTGATCCTATTCAAAAAAAGATTGAAGATCAGAAAAAAAAACTAGAAGGTAGAAATGTAAAAGAATCAAAAACAGATAAAAATGATAATTTAGACATTTTAGATAATAATGACTATGAAGATAAAAGAGAAAAAGAAAAAAATGAAGATGATATTGAAGAAGATGAAAAAGATGAAGAAAAAGAAAATGAAAATGAAAAGGAAGAAAATGAAGAAAAAAATGATAAAGATGAAGATAATAGAAAATCATCATTAGGGGATACCGGAGAACTTAAAGACGAAAAAACAATAAATATAAAAGAAGAAAATAATAATAATGATACAATAGAAAAAGAAACAAAAAATGATTGTTTTGGATTTGATCAAGAAAAAAATATAATTAATCAATATGAATTTGAAACCGAATTATTTATTAATAAAACAATAGATGAATCAAATTTATTTTTAATATATAAAAATTTAAATAAAAAAATAAGTATTTTATATAGTCGTAGATTAATGCTTTCTTTTCTAAAATTATGCTTAAATAATAAAAATAATAATAATTTAAATATCATAATAGATACAATTTCAAAAGAAGATTTATATGATATAATTAAATTATTAGTTCATGAAGGTTTATTCATTAATTTAATAGAAATGGGAGCAGAATTATTATTGTCCATTAAAAAAATGTTATTAAATTTAAATAAATCAAAAAATAAAAAAAGTAAAGAACTAATTGAATATTTTATTCAAAAAAGTTTGGAAGAAATAAAAAGTGTAAATGAATCTCCTTCTTTTGAATATAAAAGTAATTATTGTAATGAAATAGAAATAATTAAAAAGCCTTTTATATTTTTTAATGTATGGATAATTATGATATTTAGTGATTTAAAAGAAAATTCAGATATAGAGGATATTCATAAAGATTATTATAATATATTTAATTCATTAAGTGGTTTAATTACTAAATTAAAAGAAAATAAAGAAATGAGATGGTTTATAATGGATACCTTAATAAATTATTGCCAAAGTATTATATCTATATTGAATACCGATAAAAGTTCTATAATTTTAGAGGAAATATCAAAGCAAAATTTAATTAAATTTGAATTAATTCCAAATATTTTAAAATTAGAATTATTTTTAAAAGAAAGTATAAATAATGAAGGTGAAAAGAATCTTAGTAAAAGAACACAAATGATTACAGAAATATTAATATTAATATCATCAATAGATAAAAAACTTAAAAAAATAAGAAATGAAAAAAATAAAATACAAGATAATGATATTGATAGTAAGTTCATTTTAAAAAAAATGGATGAAAACGATTTAAAATATAAAGAAATATACGGAGAAAATAACAAGGGTGAATTACATAATTTCATATATGAATTATTATCAACATCTTCTATTATGAAAAATTTCTTTAAAATGAATTATATAAAATATTTAGCATGGAAAGAAATGACTCCTGAAAAAGTAATTGATAATGAAATAATATTTGAATCAAATCATTTATATTCAAAAGCTCCTCTGACATATTTAATAGAGCATCCAAATGTCAATAATTATCAAATAAAATTAGATAATATAAGTTATTTTGATGAAGGGGATTGTATTTTATTTTCCACAGATAAAAATTGTAAAAATATAATTAAATGCTTGTTGTCTGAAAATCAGAATAATGTTACTTTATCTTCTCCATTTGTATTTGTAACTTTCCCAGGGACATATATTTCGAAGATATATGCTTTTGGAATTAATAATTTTGGAAAATTAGGTATATCATCAAATATTAAAGAAATTTCAACACCCAAAATAATAACACAATTAGCAAATATAAATGTTGCAGATATCAAAGTAGGGGATACTTCTTGTCTAATTTTAACAAAAGAGGGTGAATTATTAAGCGCTGGATATGGAGCAACAGTAGGACTTGAAGCAGCTACTGAAACTTTTAAAGTAATTGAAAAGTTTAGAAATGATAAATTTATTTCTAATGATAAAGTAAATTTTATAGGAATGTTTAATCAAAATATTATATTAAATACACAAGATGGCTCACTTTGGTCTATAGGAAATAATACTCAAGGATTATTAGGACATGATTATTCCCAAAATATAAATGAATTAAAAAGCATGCAATTTAAATTGAAAAGCCCTATAACTTCTTTGTCATTAGGAACAAATCATACTTTAATTACAACAGCTGATGGAAAATTATATTTTATTGGCTCTAATGATAAATATCAATCTGGAGAAAATAATAGTGCAAATAGAATTAATTTACCCAAAGAAATATCCTTCAAACCAACTGATTTTTTCATTATGGCTTCAGCTGGAGATTGTTATAGTGCTTTTATTATTAAAGACAAAAAAACTGGAAAAAAGAAATTATATACCTCAGGATGGAGTAAAGATGGTAGATCGGGAATAATTGAAAAAGGTGAATATCATTCAGTGCATATGTTTGAAGATATTAATAATAAGGAAAGAGAATTTATATATGTTTCTACTAGTGAAACTACTGGAGCTGCTATTTCTGAAGATGGAAAATTATATACGTGGGGCTCTAATTTTAAAGGTGAATGTGGTCATGGAAATTATAATATTATTAATTACCCAACACTTGTTAAGTTTTTTGATAAAGATTATTTTGTTTTAGATGTTTGTGCAATTTCTCAAGCTACTATTGTAATAGCAAAAAATATTAAAAATAGCACGGTATCATTATTTTGTATGGGGGATAATACATCAAGTAGATTAGGTATGTCTATTCCTAGTAATTATGAAGTGAAGGATACCTATCCTATTCCTTGTTTAAATCCATTCTTTGAAGGAAAAAATCCTGAAAAAATCTATGGTGGTTCAAAAGGAGTTTTTATTAAATGCAAAGTAGAAAGTATCGAAGAATTAAGAGATAATTTTAAATGTATTTGCTTTGATTGCAATGAAGATATTTATAAAAAAATGATATATAATATCAATAATAAAAAATTGCTTTGTGAAAAATGTTGTGAAAAAGAAAAATATCAAAATCAAGATAATATTATTTTTAAAGCAAGATTACCAGAAAGAAATAATGATTTAATTGAAAAATTAGAAGAAATTTTTAATAACCGAAAAATAGAAAAAGAAAAAAATGAAAAAAATAAAATAATATGTGAAGGATGCAATCAAGAAATAATAATTGATACTAAAAACAAATATTATTATACATATCACAATATTGAGAATAATAATGACCAAAATAAGAATAAAAATGTAATTAGAAAATTTTTGTGTTCATATTGTTTGGATCATTTCCCTCCATGCTTAAATAATATAAAAGTATTTTATCGCTCAAATAATATTAATGAATTAATAACATGTGATATATTATCAAAATTATTAAATGAAGAAAAGTATTATGAAATATCTGGCTCCTATGGATATAAATTTTCTATTTCATTGACATATAATGATGAAGGATGTGAAAAAAAAATATCTAAAAATCAAAATGCTTTTGATATATTTAATAAGGAATTAAAAGAAGTAAATAAATTTGAAGTATATGAACAATTTGTTGATTATTTAAATGAAATGTCTCAAAAAGCTGAAAAATCTTTATTTTTATATAATGCAAAAGATTTAACATTTAAAAAAGAAAATTTATCCGTTAGAAATGAATTAGTTAATTGTTCAAATGAAGCTTTAAGAAAAATGTTATATTATTAAAAATATTAAATATTAGAGTAAAAGAATTATTACCTTATATAGATTTTAGTAAATCATTATCTGATTCCGAGAGATTAAGTGATATATTTACATCTATTTCACCTTTAATTTTTTGGGATACAAAAAATGAAATGATACAATTTTATTTGGAAAAAACATATTTTAATTGTGTAGCAAAAGAATTAAAAATAAACCGTTTTAAAGCAAAAAAATTTATAGAAAAAGGAAAGCCAGATTTATTAGGTGAGCATACTGTTTTTGGACAAGTATTCCAATTTTTGAGGACATATCCCTTTCAATTATTCCGTAAAAAAAAAATAGATTCAAAAAATGTAAATGCAGAAAGAAATAATAAATTATTTATTGCATCATTTGTAGGAGAAGCATCAATTGATGCAGGGGGACCATATAGAGACTGTTTATCTACAATATTTACAGAACTTCAAAGTAATGCTTTAAGTTTATTTATTCCCACACCTAATCAAAAAAATGATTCTGGTTCATTTAGAGAAAAATGGACAGTAAATCCTGGTGCATTATCCAATATTGAATTAGAAATGTTTAAAATATTTGGGGGTTTTATGGGTTATGCAATTAGAACAGGTGAATTTTTCAATATGGATTTATGCTCAATCTTTTGGAAAAGTATTTTAGAGATAGAAAAGGATAAAAAAGATTTAGAAAAATTTGACAAATATTGTGTTCAATTTTTAGATAATATTGAGCATACTAATGACAAAGATTCTTTTATACTTTTTACAGATTATAAATTTACTACGACACTTTCTAATGGAAGAGAAGTAGAATTATGTGAAAACGGTAATAATAAATTTTTATCTTTAGAAAATAAAAAACTATTTATTGAGTTGGTTGAAAAAATAAGGTTAGATGAAGGAAAAACTCAAATACAAGCAATAAAGAATGGATTAGAACAAGTCATTCCTATTGGTTTGTTAAAATTATTATCTTGGAATGAGTTAGAGATGCTTGTTTGTGGAAAGCCAATTTTGGATGTAGAATTATTAAAAGAAAATACTTTATATCATGGGTGCTCCGAAAATGATGAGCTAATTAAGAATTTCTGGAAATGTTTAGAAGAATTTACTGCTGAAGAAAGAGCAAGTTATTTAAGATTTGTTTGGGGAAGGAGTAGATTACCTTTAACAAGTAAAGATTTTCCAATGCAACAGAGAATAAGTATTATGAGCCATGGAAATCCAGATGTTGCTTTTACCTACTTCTCATACCTGCTTCTTTTCAATTGATATTCCTAGATACACTTCTTATGAAATTATGAAAAATAAATTAAAGTATGCCATCACTCATTGCCAAGCAATCGATACTGATGGAAATCCTAGAGAAATTTGGGATGATGAAGAATAAGATAATATAATGTATAAGACAATTAAAAATAAATGATTAATTAAATTTAGAAGTTAAAAATTTAAACAATTAAATAATTATTTTATAATTGTTAGATTTCAGATGAGAATAAATTTGGGGA
>JAJMZT010024900.1:0-13809 GCA_023807265.1 Metadinium minorum
CCCAATCCCCAATCCCCAATCCCCAATCCCCAATCCCCAATCCCCAATAATTCTAGAATTTTAATAATATTCAATAATTAATATTTATTATATATATTTATTTAAAACTAATTATTAATTAAGTTAGTGTATAGATAAAGTAAACCTATAAATATTGAAATAATTAATATAAATGATATATTAATTCTAATTTTAATAAATATAATATTTTTTAGCATTATCAAGAAGATTTTGATCCCCTCCAAGTATATTATATAATTCTAAAGCTTGCCCTACTTTTAATGATCCGTCATATTCACCAGTCATTACACTCATCATTTCACCAATTTCTATTTCAAATGAATCAGATTCAGTAAAATAGGGCTTCCATAGTTCAGGTCTTAATATTTCATTTAACAAAGTATTATTTTCATTTATTTCATTTTCTCCTCTTTTTCCAGTTAAATATCTTGAAATAAATCTTCTTAAAGCAGTGCAAAAATTAACTTTTTTTATTATTTTGCCATTATCATTTTCTTTATCATCTAAATATTTCTTAATTTTTTTTCCCCAAACATCATCAATTTTTTGTGAATAATCTCCTACTAAATTTTCTTTAAATGAGTCCCAACATAAATGCTCAAATAATTCAAAAATACTTATTAATGTACAGATTCTAAAAAATAAATTATTTGAAGAAAATGAATTATTATTATCAGGCAATAAATTAAAATCTTCATTATTTTTCTTTTTTTTATTTTCATTTTGATTTACATCTTTAAATAACTGTTTTATTTCTTCACATATATTAATTTGTTTAGGTAATTTTTTAATTATATCGAATAATGATTCATATTTATCAAAGTTTTCTCTTTGTATATAATCAATTAATAATTGCAATGAAAATAAAATTTTTTTAACATTTTTTTTAATAGAATTATTTTTTTTATCAACTAAATCCTCTTTATTAATAAAATAAAAGATATATTTAATTTGCTCTTTATTTAATTCTCTTTGAGGATATTTTTCATTGAAATTGGTTATAATACTACTTTTCTTTCCTCTAAAACCTTCATATTTATAAGTAACAAACCTTATATCATCAGGTATAAATTTTCTTAATCCTGGCAATAGTAAACACCCTAATTCTTTTTCTATATTTTCATAATTATGCTCAAATGAGCGTATATTATAGAAATCAATTTTTTTTCCAGTTTTTAAAGTATTAAAAATTTTTGGTATTGTATTTTTTACTATAATATCATTTAAAATATCATTATTTATTTTATTTAAATCGATTATTTCATTTAAGGTTGCATCTTGAATCCTTATTTCTTGATTTAATTGTTCTTTAAAACAAGATAAAATTTCACTTTTTGAATTAATTATTTGATTCAAAAATGTATTTTGTAATTCTATTAATTTTTTATAAATAGCAGCAAGTACCATGCCGTGACCAAATTCGCCTTCATCGACAAGAAAATGAGATATGGGAGAATTTGTATTTATATCTGTAAAATATTTAACTCCATTATTTTTAAATTGCTTACATCCATAATTTTCTATAATTGGTCTTATTTTATTCCAAGAATTTATAAAATTAACTAAATCTTCTTTAATTTCTTTATATATACTGTCAGCTTTTATTTTTGTATTATTTGCTGATTCTCTCGAATATTTAAAACTACATTTTTCTAAAAGATAATTTGCTAATTTATTTAATTTTGGAATTTCTTTTAATAATTCAATTTTATCCATATCTTGTGTTAAAATTATTTTAAGTAAAGGGTATTTATCTTCAGTATTAGGTATTATTAAAAATTTGGTTTTAAAAGTATTAATGTCAGGAGTTACTGTATTTAAAAATAATTCCATATCAGGATAAGTGTTTTTATTATAAATATAAGGAGAGAATTTTTCATAAATTATAGCCATATCAGAAATAGGATCAAAGCATAATAAATTAGAATTAGCTACTTCATATTCTTTTATTGCATTTGAATTTTGAAGCATTTCATTCATTTTTTGTTCAAATAAATTTTCAAACATTTTAATTTTTTGAGAAGTCTCAAAAAATTGGCAACTATCAATTAGTTGATATATACTCTGATATATAACATTAAAAAAAATTTGTACACTTCTAATTTTTTTTTCTTTTAAAAGATCCTCCAAAATATCCCAATCAGCTTCTAACAACTCAAAAATAGTCATATCTTTAACTTTAAATATATTTAGATCATTTTCTGTTATAAAATTTAATATTCTACTTATAAATAAATGAGAATATAGTATAAAATTGCAAATCCTATAAGGTATTTGGGTAAAATCTCTAATTTTTTCTCTTTTTAAAAATTCCTTTTTTTCGCAACCCATAGGCCTTTTTCTATCAATATATCTTTCTTCTCCACCATTTTGTCTTAAAACAACATTTTTATAAAAATCGTCAAGTATCATATTATTCATATTTTTGTCTGCATAACTTGGTGAAAATTTTGTACTTCTAGTAGAAGCATTTAAAAATATTCTCATATGTCCAGTTCGTCTAACTAATTTGTGATTGGTTCCACCAATATCTTCATGACATATAGGACATTTTGAAATAACTGTTGGAAAAGTACAATTACCTACTGAATAATGATAGCCACATGAGCAAATATAGGCACCATAATTTAGAGGATCTTTTGTTAAATTTTCTTTTATTATTTCATATGATTCTTTAAAAATCTCCCGAGATGGTGTTTTTCCTGGGATAAAATTTTCTGAAAGGGTTTTAAAGCATAAAAATGAGAAAAGATTGCTATAAAAATTAGTGTGATTAAATTTTAACGATATTAAACAAAATCTCAATCCATATATAAATATTTCATATTGTTTTAAAGTTAATTTATTTCCTATTAATGGTCTTACTGATTTAAAAAATTCGGTAGGTTCTAACAGTCTCAAAATCCTTTTGGCAGGATCTGTAATTATTGATAAATTCTTTATTTGATCTTTCAAAAAGTTATATATAGAAGTATTTTCATCTACATAAAAATCATTATGGAAATATTGTAATAAAAAATTATTTGCATAAAAGCAAAAATATAAATCAATAGTATTTAAATTATTACTATCAGTTATAAAATCATAAAATTTATTGCTATTAAAATTATTAATAGAAAAATCATTATAAAACGCTTTATATTCATTTTTATATTGAAAAGGAAATAAATTATATTCATATTGATGTTTATTCAATTCTAATTTAAATCCATTAAATTTGGAAGAAAAAGGAATTTTTTTATCATTAAAATTAAAATGTACAAATTCATTTTCATTATTAAACATTTTACAATATTGTTTCAAAATATAATATTTAACCATTCTTCTTAATTTATTATCTTTATTATATAGAATATTATTTATATTTTCCCAAATAAATACTTTATGCAAATTATTTTTATTAATAAATACATAGTTATTAATGTATTTTTTGATATAAGAAATAGAAAATATTTTTCCTAATTTATTCAAGTAATTAACTTTATTTCCTATAATATTATTTCCATTTACTTCATCATCTAAAAAGTATAATGCTTCTTCTAAATAATCTAAGCTTGAATTACCTAAGATTTCCTCTTCAACATTGTTTTTATTTTCGTTTATTTTTTTTATTTTTTGGAAATATAATTCACATAAATAATCGAAATAATACATTAATATTTGATCTATAATTGGATTTGGCCTATTTATTATTTTTAATAA
This sequence comes from Metadinium minorum, assembly GCA_023807265.1. NCBI lineage: Eukaryota > Ciliophora > Litostomatea > Entodiniomorphida > Ophryoscolecidae > Metadinium > Metadinium minorum. The sequence continues at coordinate 3,724 of JAJMZT010024900.1, forward strand.
TTGATAATGAGAAGATTTCTCATCTTTGAAGGATTTCAAAAATCTTTCTTTTCTTTCTTCTTTGCTTAATTCATTATATAAAGGTTCTAACTTATAATGATTATCTTTTTTGTCAACACCATCGTTGAATAATAAAACTAATAATGGTAATGATTTTTGTAATATAATAGGATTTGATTCTCTTTTTATTTTTGTTTTTTTTGTTGTATCAGGCAATATTAAATTAAGAATTTTTGTTTTATATTGAATATTTTTAATATTTAAAAGTTCATTTGTTATTAAATAACTCATTAATTCTCCATATTCTAATGAATCTTTTCCTAAGATTTTTCCTAATAATTCCATTAATAATAAGAAATTATTAAACAAAAATTTGTAGTTATTTTCATATATATATTTTTCTTCGCTACAAATAATATTTGTTATCAATGCAATATTTTCTTTTTGAATAAATTGATTTTTGGCTTTTTTATTCAAAATATTAAATATTTTTGATAAATTATTAATCATATATAATTCTTTACTATATAATAACATTTTTTTTTCTAGTAAAATACTAATTTTACTTATTCTTTCAATATTTTCAATAGGAATATCTCCAAATTGTGTTAGCATATTTTTTGTATCGATACTATTATCTATTATATTGTTATTTAATAAGCTAAAAGATTCAATATCTAAATCTTCATCTTCTTCTTCTAAATCAGAATCATCATTAATATTATTATTATTTATAAGATTTTTGTTTTTATTTGAATCTAAAAGACAATAATTTTTTGTTATACTATGAAGTAAAGATTCATAAACAATAAAAAAAGACTCTTTTACTATACGGCAATAATCAGGATTTCTTTCTGAAATTTCATTTTTTATTTCTTTATTAATGACAATATTTTCAAATATCTGTATTAAATTAGGTATATATTTACTCATATATGAAAAGATTTCAAGTAAAATATATATTTCATTTTGATATCCGAATAAAAAGCCTAAAATTTTTGCGATCATAAATCCAATTTTATTTTTGTTATTATCTTTTATATTATTGTTAAAAATAATATCGTTGATTTTTAATAAATTTACTGTTTTATTTTTGTTCGCAAAAACAAAATTATCTTCTTGAATATTTAAAAATCTCAGTTGAATTAAGATATCAATAATTCTGTAAAAATCATTGAAATTGTCCCCGTTTTCAAACTTTTTTCCATCTAATAAAAATAATAATAATAAATCTTGATATAATGATAATATTAAATATTTATCGTTTGAATTAATAATATCTTTTATTATTTCTTGTTTATTTATTTCGATATAAATATTCTCATTTAGTTGGTTTAATTTATTATAATAATCATTTATTGTTTCTTCAATTAATGAATTTTCTCTAATTACATCGATTAATTTAATTTCATTATTACTATAATTAAAAGCTATTTCATCTTTTATATATTTAAATATTTTTCCTAAAATTATATTTTTGCTTATATATGGAATTTTTATGTATAAAATAATATTCAATTTATTTTTCATATTAAAATTAGTGGATATTTTATTCATTTTTAATTGATTTTCTAGTTCATTATCAATATAATACTTTATTATTTTATTCATGATAAATTTCTTTTTTAGCATATCTTCATTAAAAGTAATACAATGTAAAATTTGACTTTTTTCTAAACAAAATATTATTTTTATTAAATAAAATTCAATTTGCTCAAAAATATTATTTTTAAAAATTTGAATAAAATCAATATATCCTTTATTATTTATATCATATATTATTTTATTCTTATTCTTATTTTTACCTTTTTTATTATCTTCAATAAAAATAGGCCTCAGAATTTCTTTTGTACCAATACTCAGTTTTAATAATGCAGTTTTTAAAACATTTTGAATAACTTTATTTTTCAAAATTTTGTCTATCATTTTTTTTCTATAATTATTACTATTTAATTCGGAAGTTTCATTTTTAGAAAACTCATATGTCATAAATCTAAATGATGTATCAATGTTTCTCTCTAATTCATCTATAAAGAAAAATTCAAATAAATCATTATTTTTCATTGTTAAAGTTTTAATAAAATCATAATCTTTTGCTCTTAAATTATCAATAAATACATGATGACAATTATTAGTTAATTTTGATATTATACCTTTTGAGAAAATATTATGACTATCATTATTGCCTTTTACATTCTCTTTATTGTTATTTTTATTTTTTATTTCATTTTCATCTCTTAATAAATACACTATAAAAATAAAATATTTTGAATTTAAATCTATTTTATTTTTATTATTTTTATTTTTTTTGCTATTTTTATATTTGTTTAGACAGTCATCTATTAGATAATTTATTTGATTCATTTTATTTAAAACTTTTTCTTTATTAGAAAATTTAAAGACAAATAAATTTTGATTTTTGTCATTTATATAATCATCTATTATTTTTTCTAAATCTAAAATTGATTTAATACTTTCAACATAAATCTCTTTTGTGCTTTTTATATTAAATATAATATTTTTATTATATAAATTATTATTTATATTATAATCCTCTTCTTCATTAATTATATTAATTTTCTTATAATTATCATATTCATTAATATCTTCATCTATTATAATATTATTTTTATCATTTATATCTTCATCTATTATAATATTATTTTTATCATTTATAATATTATCATTTTTTTTATTATTATAAAATAATAAATCTTCGCTAATAGATGAATATGTATATATAACATTTTTTTGTTCACGCATTTTGTTGTTAACAAAATCTGATAAATTAGATGGGTGGTACTCAGAATATATTTCAATTATTTTGTCTGCAATATCTTTTTTTTCTTCTTTAAATCCTGAAATAAAAATTGATGCTATAATTTCTTCTGTAAACATTGGTACTATTTTTTTAAAGACTTCATAAATAATATCAATATTTTTATTAATATTTTTTTTTGAAAGTTTATATACCAATGCTTCTATTTCTTCTAAATTGAAATTTATTAAATGTTTATTTAAATCTATTTTACTTTTTTCAAATTTTACAATTTTCATAACTATATTATATACTTCTTTAGCGATATTTTTTTCTTCTTCTTTTATTAGGTTATCTAAATTAAAAATGTGTTTTTCAAATCTATTTAAAAAGGGGGGATCTTCATAACAAATATTTTTTTCATTTATTATGACAATTATTTTAAATTTTTTATTAATTAAATTTAAAGGTTTCCAAAGACCAAATGATATTCTTGTATAATTTTTATCATCAATTTTAATAAAATCTTGATTTAATAAATCATATAAATAAGTATATATTATGTCTAAATCTTTTAAAATTAAAAGATTATTTGTTTCCATTTCATTCTTTATTAAACTTAAAATAGTTTCTCTATATTCTTCATTATTATCTTTTATAAAATTACTTCCTATTAAATATTTTGTTTCAAATTTACTATTCATATATTCACCATTATTTCTTTGATTTATTTCATCTAATAAGAAATTAATTAAATCTAAATCTAAATTACTATTTGTGATTAATAATAAATAACGACTTTCTTCATCATATAAATTTTCTGAAATACATCTTACAATATCATAATTATTATTAATTTTATTTTTAATATCAATATTTTCATTTTCTACTTGATAATATTTAATTTTAAAATCATATACTGAATTAGGTAAACCTCCAAAATTTCTTTCAATATTTCTTAAAACTACATCATTTAAATATTTTTTATTTTCTAATATTTCATTTTTTTTATTAAGTTTTTTGTCTATAGTATTTAATTCTCTTGTAGTAGTTTTTATTATATTATAAAAATCTCTTAACCCATGGAAATTGACATCGATTCTATCATCTCTTTTTTTTTGTCCTATATATTCATAATAAGCAATAGCAAGTCTATCAAAAATTGAAATATATTTATTAGATATTTTTTCATTTATAGATGATGCAATTTCTATAGAAGTTTTTTGTAAATCTTTAATATCTGGTTCTTGAATTACATTAAAAATTGCTCTGTTCATTTTAGAAGCATCTAAAGACCAATTTGATATACCTAAAAAGGCCACTTTTGAATTATCATTTTTATTAAAAAGGTTCATTCCTGAATTATCAATTTCAAAATCAAAATTTATTTCTAATTCAGAATGTATTACTTTTAATGGATTATTCTTACTTATTTCTGCTAATCCCATTTCATCAATAAAAACCATTGCTATTGTATCTTTATTTCTTTTTTGGAAATTTTTTGCTTTTTTAAAAATTTCTTTAATTTCTTCTGCAGTACTATTTAAAGAACCTTGATATGGGAAAACTACTAGTTCTTTGGTCTCTTTGCATAAATGTGTTTTGCTTACCATTCCTTTTAGGGCATTTTCTAATAATTTTTGGCTTAATGATTTTGTAGAGCCTGGCTTACCACATATTATTAATGGAATTTTATTAACTGTACAAAAATATAGTGAAAATAAATTTTCTAAAAGGGCTCTATTTTTTGCAATTCCTTTACATAAATTTTCATTTTCTTTTGTTTCTAATATATTTTGAGTTATGTAATTTTCTTCTAATTGCGGAACTACTAAAAATTGATTATTAAAATAATTTACGTGATTTAATTGTTTTAATAGTTCCTTTCTTGATACATTATCTGGTAATCTTAGATAATAACATATATATAAAGATAAATTTACTGCATATTTATATATTTCGTAATTATTTTTCAAAGAATAAAATAAAAAGGACTTTTCTTTTGATTCTTTATAACTTTGTTGTTTATTTAATAAATAAACAACAAAATATTTAAAAAATATTATAAATCTTTTTACTTCTCTTAAACTTACCGAGGAAATATCATTTGTATTTTTAATATATGTTTGGCATATTACAATGGAATTAATAGCTAATTCTATTATTTTTTCAGATTCTTTTTTACTTTTATCAATCATTATTTTCTCTAGCATTTTTCTAACCATTAATTGAATATATTTTTTTTCATCTTCTAAAGATAAATTACCAAAATCTAAAACAAAATTTAGCATATTATTTGGTAAAGGATATACAGTATAAACTAATTTTCTTTTTTCCTGGCCTTTATGAATTAATGTATGATCTATTTTATTTAATTCTCCCATTGCTCTATAGGGATTACAAGCTGCTAAAAATACAAATTTTTCTGGAATCTTTTTCCCTAAGTATGTTTTTTTGCATAAAATTTCAGAGAGTAATCCCATACTATTGCTTGCATTAATTTCATCAAAAAATACCCATATTTTATGTTGTCCAATATTATTTTTAAATTCATCAAATAATTTCTCTTTTGTTTTATTTATTGATGATAAATAATTCTTTTGATATTCAGGAGTAAAAGAATTAAATTCATCCATTACTGAAGTTAATCTAGCATTATCCTCAAGTTGAGCATCTTTTATTAATTTCTCAATAAATTCAATTATTTCAGTATCTTCTATTCCTGAATGAATATTTAATATTTTTAAATTATTATTTATATATCCTCTAAAAATAATATTTGCTAAAATTTTAATTAAACTTGTTTTTCCACATCCAGTTTCTCCCATTAATATTACTGGTATATCAGAATTAATTCTATTTATTATTAGTACCATTTTAATATAATTATCAGGAGTTAAAGCATATTCTGTTAATATTTTATTAATAACATCTAAAGATATTCTTTTTCCTTTCACAAAACCTAATAATTCATCCATTAATTCAGGCGAATTTAATTCTGTTGGATATTTTAAATTGTTATTTGCATTCGATATTTCTTTTTTTTTTGGAACTTTTAATAATTTTTGCAAAGTGATTAAAAAAGCTTCTTCTTCGGTATTTTTTTGGCATGTTGGAATAATTTTAACGTTATTTCCTCCTTTTTCAAAAAATAATAAACTTGGATGAATTTGTTCATATCTAAATTTTGCTGAATTTTCTCTTTGTTTTAATTCTTCAGTTAACTTCTTTCTTTGATTATAATCTTGCATTTGTAAAATTTGTTTTGTTCTTTCTTGGCTTTTCATTATATTTTCAGAAAAACCATTAGTAAATAATACTGCATGTTCAATTAAATTTTTAATTATTCTTTCTCTTATTTCATTGAGAGTTTTAAAATTTTTCATTTTTAATTTTTTTCCGTTTGTAATAAGAGTTTTTGGCTCCAAATTTTTGTTTTGGTGAAAACTTAAGAATTGGTCAAATAATAAATTTATAAAAATATTTTTTTGGTAAAAATTAGGCAATCTTATTTTAGATAAATGTTCATTTAATAAAGTATTACATTCATTATTAGATAAACTTTCTGTAGAATTTGTTATAACTATATCTGAATTAATTGTTTTATTTTTATATAATTGTAATGTTTTTGATACTAATTGCAATTTAGAATCAGATAATTTTTTGATAAATTCAAATTCTGGATTTAATATTAAATTCCTTTTTTCTTCTTCACTCATTTCTTCATAAAATTCAATTAAATTAGCTAATAATATTTCTATTATATTTTTTTTTGGAAATAATGAAAATATAGAATAATTGTTTATATTATTAATATTATTTATAAATCCTGTTTTGTTTAATGATTCATATGGTAATTCAATATAAATACTAAATTTTTTAGAAATATAAATATTTTTATCATTTTCTTTTGAGCTTTTTGAATATTTATTAAATATTAATAATTCAAATAAAAATTCTTTTAAGATATCATGTTCATTTGTTTGATTTAAGTCAATATGTAAAAAAATTTGTGTTAAATTTTTTATATTTAATTTTACAATAGAGTCATATAATCTATTATAAATAGATTTTCTTGATATATTACCTCCTAAAGGTAAATAAATAGTATTTGATGCATATGCATTTTTAATATTTCTGATATATCTTGATTTGCCAACCCCTGATGAATCAGATTTAATAATAAAGAAATTATTAATATTTAAATCATATGATTGTTCTTTATTTAAGTTATTGTCAATATCATCAAAATATAATAATTTTATTGGGTGTTCGGGCTCATCAAAATTTTTCAAGTCTCTAAATATTTCTGAATTTGATTCTGTACTAAAAATAACTAGAGCTGAATTCATTTGTTTATTTTTAGAAGTAAGCATATTAATTAAATTTTTAATTGTATTTAATAATATATTCCTTTGCTTTGGTTCAAGATTATTAGAATTAACTATCATAAATAAAATATTTTTTTCACATAATATACTCCTATATAAAAATGCTCTTATTTCTTCTTCAGATGTATCACTATTACATAGTAAAATTGTAAGATATAAAGGTAAATTATTTGTGAATTTTTTATAATATGCTAAAATTTCTATTTCAGAATAGTCCATACTTGATAAGTGTAAATATATTCCTTTATAATTTTCATTTTTTTCATCTTGTATAATAATTTTATTTAAATTAAATAAATGATTTTCTTCTTGTAATTGACTAGTTACTAAAACTAATAAGCAATAGTTACAAACATTATTTATCATATCATCAAATAAATTTTCAGAATAATTTTGATATTGGGGGGGATAACAACTATTTATACGCCCACCTGATATTAATTGAAATAATGAATCAATATATTCTTGTTTTTCTTTATATCTTATATAATTATATATTAAACTTATTTGCCTTCCATAAAATAGTCTTATAACTTCGTTATCTTTATAATATTTTTCAAATGAATTAATTTGAATATTTTTTTGTTCTATTAAATTGTTTGTTAAATCCTTTAAATTATAAAAAACTTTTTTATTATCAAAATTACAATTTATTTTTTTATTTTTTATATTAATTATAATATTAATTCTATCTGGATAACCAGTATTATCTAAATCTTTTAAAGTTTCTAATACTATTTTAATATTATTGAATATGTTTACAAATATTAAAATATCTTCATATATTTTTATATTTTTATTCAAAGTTAACAATCTTTCCCTTAGACTTTCTAATTCTTTATATGTTATTGTTATTTCTTTTAAATCATTTTTACTTGGTATTTCTTCATAATAAATTGCATAAAGTAGATATTTACCTTTGGATGCATTATAATTAATTATAAAATCAGAATTATTTAATATTTTAGTAATTTTTTTTATTGATACTTCTGGAGAAGCTATAACTTCATTTACTATAGATTTTATTTGATTAAATTTGTGTAAATAATTGACTAAACTTTTTAAGAATGTGCTATTATATTGATTTATTTTATTATTATTTAATTCTTTCATAAATTGAATAACTATTTCTTTAGGAAGATCTTCAATTTTTTCATCATTTATCATTTTTTCTACATTTGAAGAAAAATTATTTATTATTTCTAGACAGAAGATAAAATCATTTATATCATTATCTTTAAGTAAAGTATTTTCAATTTCAATAAAGGCATTTTGAAATAAATTTTTTATATCGTTAGTTTTTTTTAATTTAGCATAATATAATGTTTCTGGTTTTTCAATTAATACAATAAAAAATTCTTCAATTAATTTTTGTTGTTCATTTTTATTTATATCTTTATTATTTAAATTTTCTTTAATATTAATTCCTAAATCAAATTTGTCAATTTCATTTATTATTTCATTAATTTCTTTTAATGAACATTTAATATCTTTCAAATTTTCTATAAATTGATTTAATTTAAGCATTAATTGGGATTTATTAAGCATATTTTTTAATTTTAATTTAATATCAGCATCTTTATTTATATTATTTTGCTTTTTATTATTTTTATTATTATAATTTTCTTCAATTGAATTATCAAAAGTATTCATTAATGTTTTATCTCCAAAAAATTTATTTTCAAAATCTAATAAATTCCAATCTATTTGTAAAGGTTTTCTATTTGAAAAATTTGGATTTTTTCCCATTTTTTCGGTTATTTGTCTTTCTAATTTTTCTTCTTCTTTATTAATATATAAATAATTATCTGGATTTAAAAATATGTTTATAATATGTTTGACACCTTGACATTTTAATAAAATTTTTTCTCTTTTAGTTAAATTTTTAATAAATTCCACAAATTTGTTTTTATCAAAATTTTTACATATTTTTATTTCTTTTTCATTTTTGCTATTATTAATAAAATAATTAATTATATAATCAATTTCATTTTTTAAAATTAAACCATTTTGATTATCAGTTAATTCTATATGATAAAAATAATCTAAATCTGCATGCATAAATGAATCAATATTTTTACAATTATTAAATTGTTCAAATAAATCAATCAATTTATTAAATATTCCTAAAGTAATTTTTATTTTTTCCTTTATATCAATATCATTTATATTTTCAATATTTAATTTTACATTTGGATCATTTAATTTTTTAAGTAATTGGTCATATATTTGTAAAAAATAAAGTGAATTTTTTAAAATACATGCTTTATTTGAGAATTCAAATAAATGTTTATATTTTTCTATTTCTTTATCGTTTTCATTTTGGAAAAAATCTTTTATTTTTGTTTCTTTTAATTTATTTATCAATTCTTTTATATTTTTTATATTATTATTTTCTTCATTGCCAAAAAATAAATAATATTGTAGTAATCTATCTAGATTATCAATAATACATTTACAATTGAGATATGTAGTATGTAATTCATTATAAATTGATTGATATATTTGTGTATTATTTTGTTCTAAATCATTTTCATTTAATTCTTTTTTCTTAATATTTGAACATATTATAAATCTTTCTATTATTTTTTGTTTATCTTTTTCGCTATTATTTCCATTTTTAAATAATAAATTTGCATCATTGTATATAATACTTTTATTTTCAATATCTTTAATTAAAAAATTTTTTACAAGCTTTCTGGTAAAAACTAAATAATTATTATTATTATTTTTATTATCAAATTCATTTTTATATTTATTTATTAGAAAAGTAAAAATTTCAAATTTAATTTCATTATTATTTGTTAATAAATCATTTTTATTAAGAATAAAATTTTCTAAATTATTTAGTAATTGTTCAAAATTTAGATGTTGCTTATCAATTGTTACATTATTTAAAAAAGAAATAAATAAATAAATATTATTAATTATTATATC
>JAJMZT010024901.1:0-13737 GCA_023807265.1 Metadinium minorum
TATTGATAATATAATAGATATGATATTAAAAAAAATATTTAAAATTATTTTGAAATATAATTAATAATAATTAACTAAAATTAGTTAAATTTATAGATTTTATAATAAATTAATATATTATTTATGGAAGAAATAACTAATCAAAATTCTAGTTATATTTATTTTATAGAAATACACGAATATAATAGAACATTCGATTTATCAATTTCAGATGGATTCGAAGATAAGGAAAAGCCTAAAATAGAATTTTTTTATGAAAAATTATCAAATAATGAACAAATATGTTTTATATCAGGGGTATATAGATTTAAAATAAAAAATATCAAAGATAATTTTGAAGTCACAGTTCTTCTTGAAGAAAAAAAAAAAGGAAACAAATTTGAAAATAAAATTAATAATAAAATGTTCAAAGGTAATAATATACACTTTTTTTTATATAATTTTTATTTTAATCCAAAATCTCAACCACATAAACAAAAACTTTATTTACCTTCTGAATGTTTTAATATGACAAATGATTTTCAATTTCAATTATATTTAGAAGGTGTTAAATCCAAATTTAAAGATTTGGAACAAAAAAAAGTACTAAATGATCTTCTTTTATCAACCCAATCTTTTTTTATTGGAGAAAACGCTAGGTATGATTTTCTATTCTATTTATCAGTATTTATAGAATGTTTAAAAACGAAGCTACTTAAAAGGCTTTTGATGAGTTTTAAAGTTGAAAGAATAACAGGAAGGGGAGAAATTAATAAAGAAAAAATTGTTAAATTCAAAGATATAATTAATTCAATAACAAAAAATCCCGAAGAAATGTTTAATAAAGAGAGCAAAGTAGAATTGAAAATATTAAATTCATTTTATTATGTTATATTTTATTTTAACATAACTTTTCAAAAAACAAAATTAAAAGAAATGATGGATGATGATAAAATAAATAATAAACTATTTTGTTTTATTATAAAATATTCAGATTTTTTACCTAAACTAGACTTAACTAAAGAAGAATTAAATAAACTTATTAAACATGTTGAAAATTTTAAGGCAATAAAAAAAGTCCTATATTATAATAATGATAGTTATGATATTTTATTTATAATTAATGAAAATAAAGAGTTAATTTTAGAAAAATATAATCAAAAAGAAGAAATGAAAGAAAATGATATAAATAAAAAAGAAAAAAATTTTCCTATAGAATTAGGAGAATATATTGAACTAAAAATTAAAGATAATTTAGATAAAATTGAGCCTTTAATTAAAGATATAATTATTTTCCAAAAAGATAAAAATAATTTTATAAATTTTTCTCCTATTATTTTTAAAAAATATTTGGACTTTGCAAATCAGCTTAATTACGAAAATTTAATTACATTCAAAAATATAATTAATTTTATTAAAGAAAATCAAAATGGATTTATATCAAAAGATTTTGATTTAAAAATAGAACCAAATATAATAAAATTTATAAAAGAAAATAAAGTTAAATATATAGATATATTAAATTATATTCAAACAAATAAATATTATCGCGATAGATGTAGTATTTTTGGATATGATTTTAGTGTTTTTGATGGTATAAAATTTAATAACCAAATTGATGATAAATTCAAAGAAAAGTGGAAACAAATAAAATGGACAAAAATATTTAAAGGAAAAGAAAAAGAGTTTTTAGAAAAAATTTGCTCTTTAGTTGAGAATATAACACAATTAGATTTTTTATTTATTTTATTGTTTGAGAATGAAGAATTTGTTAATTATCAGTATACAATCTTAAAATTAATTCAAAAAGAATTTATTCAAAAATGTAAAAATGAAAAAAAAGAAATTTTAAATGATAATTTACCTGTAATTATTAAATTGACAAAATCCAGTATTAAAAAACAAGCTAATATAAAAGATTTTTTAAATAATATTATAAATGAATTTAACAAGGAATTTACACAAAATTTATTTATATGTATTTTAAGTGATTCAAATGATTTGAACAATATGTATAAAGAAGCTGTTAAGATTATGACTGATTTTATTGAAAAAGATATGATGTATGAAGATAAAGAAAGTATAGTAGGTTTAATAGAAAAAATCGGTGAAAAAAAATCTGATTATTTAACGAGAGTAATGAAATATGTAATTAGAGAAGAAGAATTTTTTATAAAAGAGGAAACTTTAAATTTTCAAATAATAAAATCATTAATATATAAAAAAATATATCCTAAAAAAGATAGCAAAAATTCTTTTCTTAAAGAAAGTTTTCAACAAATAGAAAAAATAAAGAATATGATAAATGATTTAAATATACCATATTCCTTCATTTTTTATTTTTTTACAGAAAAAAAGGAACAAAAAATATTTATAAAAAGATGTGCTTTATTATATTTTATTAATATAGAAATTAAAGATATAATTATTAAAGATAATAATGAAATTGAATTATTGAATAAATCTAAAAATGAAATTAAACAGTTTAAAGAATGTATTAATAATATAACAAAAATAGCATTAAAAATTAAGGAGCTTAATGATAAAAAAAATATTATAAAAACTATTTTAGAGTATTTCTATCGTTTTTTTATGAAAGAAGAAAAAGAGATTCTACAAATGCTCAACATTTATCCAAAAATAGATTCCTTCATTTTAAATATGTCTTCAAATGGTTTAGATAAACAAATAAATTTTTATAAAGAAAAATATTATCAAAAAGCAAAAAATGTAGAAAAATTAATGAAAAGTTTACTATTTGATTCAATTTATAATGAAGAGAAATTAAATAATAACAATGGAGAAGAAAGTATATTAAATGGCTCAATTCTAAAATTCAATGAAATGAAAAATATATTAAAAGAAAATATAGATGATATTGATAAAGATTTAATTAAAAAATTTAAAAATGTTTTCAAATATAAAAAAGAAGAAGAAATAAGCCAAGAAATATCAACATTAATTGACTTTTTTCAAATAAATAATTTTAAAAAAGATGGATTAATTAATAGTTTGATTTTATTAATAAAAAAAGATTATATATTAAATTTATCAAATTCACTTAAACAATTCATAGAACAAACTGGAGTTAATCGAGAGGAATATTACAATTCTATAAATACAATAGTTTTGTTATCAGAAAAATCTTTCGGAAAGGAATATACAAATATGTGTATTGATATCTTGGAATGTTTAGGAATTGATTTAAGTAAAAAAGAAAATCATTTTATTAATATTTTATTAAAATTAAATCAAAATTCAGAAATAATAAAATTTCTCATGGATAAAGATATTGACGATTGCAGATTGTTGCAAGAAATTGCAAATAATAATGATGATAGTTTATTAACTGCAGCAGATATAAGTGATCTTGAAAAATGTGTTGAGTTTATGAATAATATTAAAAGGCCTAATGAAAAAATCAATGATTATACATTAGTTAAGAGAGCAATCAATTTATCTAAAAATAATGGAAATTTAGAATTATATATTAAAAATTTTGTTGATCATTTTGGGAAGATTAAAGAGCTTTATGAACAAGGATTCGATAAATCAGAAGCATTAAAACAGAAAATAAAAAATATATGTAAAAAATCAAATTTTAAGTTATCTAATAAAAGCTTAAATTATTTTGAAGGAAATTATGAAAAAGAAAATAATGATGATAATAATAATAATAAAAAGAATGAACCTAAAAAAGAAGGATTTACAATTGAGAAAATTACTTTTAAAGAATTACAAGAATTAAAAGATAGAATACAAATAATTCGAAATATTTCTATTAATAAAAACAAAAAAGATAATTTAGAAACTGAAGTAATATTTATTGACTTAATTTCAGATATTATTAATATATATTCTTTATTAAATGAAATTTATACCAAAGGTTATACAAAAGAAATATTGCTAAATATTAATGTTCAAAATTGTATAAAAACATTTGAATTTATTGATAAAAATAAAAATAGAAGAAATGATGATGATGAAAAAATAAATATTGCCAAAATGGAAATTAAAGATGGAAAAGATAAAAAAAATGATGTTGGATTTATTATAGTAACTTTAAAAACAATATTAAAAGAATTAAAAAAAAGTCAAAAAATAGGTTATAAAAAGAAAAAATTAATCAGATATATATATGGCCGTCAATTTAATTGTCTTTATAATTATATTATTTATAAAAAAAATAATCAAGAAAATTTTAATAATACAATATCATTTTTAAAATATATTACAAATAATGAATTAAAAGAAATAGAAGATAATTTTAATTGGGAAGTAGGAGAAAATGAATTTGAAAATATTATAAATAATTTAAATAACTTTATAGAAGCATCTTTAAACAAAAATAAAATACAATTAAATGATATATTTTCTAATACTATTATTAAACAAGAATTTGATAATGAAGAATATAAGGGTTTTTATTTATATTCTTGTTCTAAACTTGAAAAAGAAATTTTTCAATTATATAAATATTTGACGGGAAATATTCCTATTGCTCAAAATGTTTTATTATGTAATAAAGAAACTTCAAAAGAAGAGATTGAATCATTTTTATATAGAGCAATATTATGTGAATTTCATTCTTGTTTTATTATTGGAGGGGTAGAATCTTTAGAATTTATTCCAAAAAATTATTTATTTGAATTATTAAAAAAACTTTTGTTTGATATCAATGGAAAATTAGAATCTTGTCTTATAATATTCAGTATAGATAAATCTACAGATATTCATAAAAATTTAGATTCAATAAAATATAGAAAATTTTTTGATACTAAAATTGAAAATGAATTAACTCATTATTTTTTAGATGAAACTGATAAAATTTTTATTGTCAGTTCAGACAAATCAGGAGTAGGAAAATCAACAAAAATTGAAAAAGATATATTAAATCAAAACAAAAAATATATATATTTTCCTCTTGGAGGAGAATTTACTAGAGATAATATTATTCAAAGGTTACAACATTTAAATATATGTGAAAGTGACAAACCTGTAGTATTGCATTTAGATTTATATGATACTGATAATATTGATCTAATGTTAGATTTTCTTTTTTCGATTTTAATTACAAAATTATATAGGAAAAATGAAAAAATAATATATTTACCAAAAAATATTGAAATTAAAATTGAAATACCAAATGGCTTTATTAATTTTAATGAAAAATTTCCAATATTGACTTTAATTCCAGAAAAAAATGTTTATAAAATGTCAATTGAAAAGTTAGAACCACTCATTGTGCCTAAAGATATTAATTCAAGTATTCAAATAGTTTGTAATTATTTGAAATTAAGAAAAGAAAAAAAAATAAGTGACGTTGATTTGGATTTTCCTGGTATAACACCGCAAGGGATTAAAGATAATTTTTTAGAAATAAAAAATAAAGTTAAAACTGAAGTTTTTAAAACTATTACTCAAGCAGAAATTTTATCTCAGGAAGAATGCCAAACTTTAATTTTTGATGCAATTAAAGAACAAAATAAAACTCCTACTTATTACCAAATTAAATCATTTATTGATGTCTTATCAGTTCAATTTAAAAAATTTAATCAGAGTTTTATTCTTAATGCTTTTGATTTACATTTTAGACCAAATAATTTAAAAAATATTAGAAGCTTTATTATAGATAGTTTTATAAAACTAACAAATTATTTTACAGAAGGTGCTTTTACTAAATTATTAAATGAACAAAAGATTGCCTATAAAATAATGTATGGCCAATATAATGAAGGAGATGATATAAAAAAAGGAATTAATTATTTAGCTAAGAATGATCATTATAAAATTTCTTTTGATAAAATAGAC
Source organism: Metadinium minorum (assembly GCA_023807265.1). Taxonomy (NCBI): domain Eukaryota; phylum Ciliophora; class Litostomatea; order Entodiniomorphida; family Ophryoscolecidae; genus Metadinium; species Metadinium minorum. The sequence continues at coordinate 5,791 of JAJMZT010024901.1, forward strand.
CCTTCTTTAGTTTTTTTCCATGAAGGGAATGGCCAAATGTTTAGCATAATAACTAATAAAAAGCCAGAAGACACAGAATATAAACAATTTTTGGATTTAAAAAATTGTCAAATAACTCAAAATGAAAAACCATTTACTGAATTACCAAAATACCAAGAATATAAACAAATAGATTTTCTTAGAGAATTAAAAGATATTTTAAATATTAATAATCCAGTAACAAAAGAAGAAAGAATAAAAAAAGAAAAAGAACAAAGAGAAAAAACTCAAGAAAAAATAGTAGATAAAAAAATAGAAAAAAAAAATGAGAAAAAAAACATAAAAAAGATGGAGAAAAATAGAAAAAAAGAAGAAAAGAAAAATGATAATAGAAAAGAAGAAAATAAAAACCAAGAAAAAAAAAAAGATAAAGAAGATAAAAAAGAAGTAAAAGAAGAAGGTAAAAAAGAGCAAGATAAAAAAGAAGTAGAAAAAAAATTATTATCTTTAGAAGAAATTGCAAATAATTATGTATTTACACCTGATAATTTTGTCAAAATGATATTGATTTTAATTCGTATACGATCTAGTGTTCCGGTAATAATGATGGGAGAAACAGGATGTGGAAAAACTTCACTTATAAGAAAATTATCTGAAATGTTAAATAATGGATCTAGTGATAAAATGAAAACTATAAATATACATGCAGGGACTAATGATGAAGAAATAATAAATAAAATTAACGAATTTATAATCGATGCAGAAAAATTGGAAAATGAAGAAAAAAAAATAAAAGAAGAGTTTCAAAAAAAACAATTATTTTATGAAGAAAAAAAGTTATGGGTATTTTTAGACGAAATAAATACCTGTAAATCAATGGGTTTAATTAGTGAATTAATGTGTAAACATTCTTGTCAAGGTAAAAAATTAAAAGATAATATTATATTTATCGCAGCATGTAATCCTTATAGGCAAACAAAAGATAATAAAGAAGGAGAAATTGGTTTAAAAGTCAATTCAGCTTTTAAAGATATGGAAAAATTAAATGAAAAGCAAAAAAAAGATTTAAATAATAAAATACAATATAATAATAAATTAGTTTATACAGTTAATCCTTTACCACATTCATTACTTAATTATGTTTTCGATTTTGGCAGTTTAAATGAAAAAGATGAAGAAAAATACATAGAAAATATGATTCAGGAACCTATAGAAAAAATATTTTATAATAATAAAGATAAAAAAGAATTAAAAGATGATCAATTAAATACAATCAAAACAATTGCTAAAAAAATGATTATTGAAGCACAAAATTTTATAAGAAATAATAATGATGTTTCTTCTGTTTCTTTGAGAGAAATAAGAAGATTTGTGATATTTTATGAATTTTTTTATGGTTATTTGAAAAATAAAAAAGAAAAATTGTTAAATTTGATTGATGAACAAACAAAACAAAAATTCCCATATAATAAATTAAATGAATTTGATTATCATATATATTCTATAAATTTATCTATTTTTATTTGTTATTATCTAAGAATAACAAATAAAAGTCTAAGAAAAGAGTTAGTTGAAAAGTTAAATAAAATATTTATATATAAGGATTTTCTTGAGTTGCCATTATTAGAAGAAAGATTTATTGCAGATAATATAGAATTAAAAGAAGGTATAGCCAAAAATAAATCTTTACTAGAAAATGTATTTTCATTATTTTGTTGCATAAATAATAAAATTCCAATATTTATAGTAGGTAAACCCGGATGTAGTAAATCTTTAAGTGTTCAATTAATAAATAAATCAATGAAGGGTTCTTCATCAAATAATTCTCTTTTTAAATTATTGCCTAAAATAATTTTACATTCTTATCAAGGTTCCCTTGGTAGTACATCCGAAGGAGTGCTAGAAATTTTTAATAAAGCTAGAAAATCATATTTGAAATTAAATAATAATGTTTTAAAAAAAAATACAATTTCTACTATTTATTTTGATGAAATGGGATTAGCTGAGCATTCTCCTAATAATCCATTAAAAGTAATACATTCTGAATTAGAATATGATCAGAACAAAGATAGTCAAAAAGTTGCATTTGTGGGTATTTCCAATTGGATTTTAGATGCTTCAAAAATGAATAGAGGAATACATATATCTATACCTGATTTAGATGAAGAAGATAATAAAAATACTGCTTTAACAATTGCTGAATCTTATGAGAAATCTTTAACTTTCAAATATAGGAATTTTTTTGAAAATTTGGGAAAAACTTATTATTTATATAAAACTCATCTTAAGGAATATTATAACTTAGATGAAAGACAAGATTTTCATGGTAATAGAGATTTTTATCATTTTGTTAAAAATGCTTCAACTAAAATATTAAATGAATCAAATAATGAAAATAATGCAAAAATTGAGAATGATTTATGGAAAATAGGAGTAGATAGTATTGAAAGAAATTTTGCTGGGTTAGAATTTAATGGATATGAAAAAAAAACATCTGTAGGAATTGTTAAAAAATATTATAAAACTATGTACAAAGAATGTGAAGAAAATAATAAATATGATGTTATTAAAAGAATTAAAGAAAATAGAAATGATCCACAAAGTAGATATTTATTAGTTATTTCCAAATCTTCTGTAAGTAGTCATTTATTATCATTTGTTTTAAATGACAAAAATTATAACTTTTTTATTGGAAGTAAATTTAAAGAAGATTTGAAAAGTGAAGAATATCAATTTAAAATAATAAATAAAATCCAATTATTTATGGAGCAAGGAGACACAATTATTTTAAAGGACCTTGATTCTGTATATCCAGCCTTATATGATGTTTTTAATCAAAATTTCACTGTAACAAGTAATAGGAATTATGCAAGAATTTCAATAGGATTCACAACAAATAATTATTCTTATGTTCATGATAATTTTAAATGTATAGTAGATGTTGATATAGATAAAATAGCAAAGCAAGAAGCACCTTTTCTTAATAGATTTGAAAAGCATATTATTACTTTTGAAAATCTTTTAGAAAAAAAAGAATTAATAGAAAAATCGAAAAATATATATAATTTATTAAATAAAGATTTAGTTGTACTCTGTAATAAATTTAAAATTATAGATTATGATTTAAAAAAATTATTAATAAATTGTGATTTAGAAGAAATTCAAGGCTTAATTTATACAGCATATAAAAAAGGAAAACCTCAAGAAAGTTTAATAAATGAAGTTTTATCCAAAATTGCACTCACTCTCCCACAAGATATTATAATTCCACTAAAATTTATTAATAATTTTGAATATAAAGATTTAATTTTTGAATTTTATAATAAAGGAGAGCATACTAATTTTTTCAAATTTTTAGAAACAATGCAAAATAGGAAAAATATAATATATACATTTAGTAATGACCTTGATATTATTAGTTTAAAAGAAATAAAAAATGATAAATTAAATATTACTATTAAAATAAATGAAAATATAAAAAAATTAAAAGTAAAAGGAATAAAATCAGAAAATGAATTAGAAAAAAGAATTGATCAATTTTTAGAAGATGATAAATATAAAATATGCTTATTGCAATTTACTCCGAAAGAAGGTGGTATTATGAATTATATGAAATTTTTTATTGAAAATAGGGAAAATGAGAAAAAAAATACAAAAAAAATTTTTATATTTATTATGCATATGCGCCGTATTTTTAATTATGAATTAAAGGATTATGAAAGCAAAAATGAAAAAATGAAAGAAAAAATAAATAAAAAAATATTAAAAGAAACAATGTCAAATTTATCTGAATATTATCAAATATTTATTGATAATTTAAATGGTGATGAAACAATAAATTTAAATAAGCTTATTGAATTAAAAGAAGATAAATTTTTAGATTATTGTTTTAATTTAGATAATGAATTAAAGGAAAATATATATAAAACTATTACTTATATGAAATTTAATATAGACAAATATTCCAATCAAATTTTTCATTTTATTGTAAGTGATAAAAATAAAAAAATAAGAAATCTTATGAATATTTGCATTAAAAGGCAATTAATAGAACAAGAAAAAATAATAGAAAAACTATTTGAAAAAGGAGAAAAAAAAGATGAAGGAATAGTTTTAGATAAAAAACTAATTTCTGAATTAGACGAAGATTTAGTTAGTGCTATTAAGAGATATTTAATAAAATGTTATATAAGTCAATTAAATCAATTATATTTTAATGCAGAAAAATCCAACTTTTTTTCTTCTTTGATAGAAGAAGAAAAAGAAGGCCTTATTAAAGAAAATAAAGATGAAAATAATAATATATTAAATCAAAATCATAATAATAATATAGAAAATACATTACAAAAAAAAGTTATTGACATAATTATATATCATTATTTTTCATTATATTCTTATAAAAATGAGGAAATAAAAATAGTTGAAAGCCCAGGTATAAATAATATAAATATCATTTTGGGTTTAAAACTACCTGGATTAAGAAAAGATATTGAAATTATAATTAAATATATTGAAGAAAATATAATTCCTAATTTTAGAAATAATGAATCAAATTTAAGCAAAAGTGATAATAAATCAAAAGAGATAATAGAGCAAAAATATTGGAGTGAATTAATAAGATTATCCAAATTAACAGGAAACAAAATAAAAGAAACTGAATTTATTTCAAAAATAATATCAAAATTTAAAGAAAATGAATTAATAGAATTTATGGACTTATTTATTAATGATTATTTTGTAATTTTATTAAGTAAAGATAATGCTTTTAAAATGATAAATAAGAATAATATAATATATTTTTTAAATCTAATTTGTAATTTAATTGATGATAAATGTAGTGAACATTATCAAGAAGATAAAATTGAAGAATATCATTATAAGATATCAAATAAAATAAATTGGATAGAATCTTATAAACAAAGCATTATTTATTTAATTAAAATTTATTCAAAATTAGATGTAAAGATAGATAATTTATATAAAATAATGGAAGAAAAAATTCAGAATAATATTAATCTTGATAATAAATATAATAAAAATAAAGGAAATAATTTAATTATAAATGAAATTATATATCTTATAATTGAAATATTATTAAAAATTTTAATTTCAAATCAAAGTATATTTGATAAATTTAAAGAGGGAAAAGATGGAATATATGAAATAATTAATTTTTATCGAGAAATTCTTCAAGATTCTTCAAATATAGGAAATAATTTAAATTTAAGTTTTAAAGAAATAAATTCACTAAAAGAAATTATAGAAATATATAATTACTTTTATTCAAATGAAATATATGATAAAGAAAAATATAAGAAAATATTTGATTATTTAAAAGATGATACTGTTATAAATGATGAAAATAAATTATATCAAAATTTTGAAGAATTATATCAATATTTAAAGGATAATATTCCAAACGATGACAAAATTTTAAATTATATAAATAAAATTTTAACATATAAAATCTCAAAAATAAATAATGAACAATTTAAGAAAAAATTATTGAATTTTATATTGAAAGAAGATAAACTTATATTTAATTATATTGATTTGATTAATTCAGTTATTAATGAATCTATACAATATGATGTTAAAAATATAGAAAGCATTTTTGATATAATTCAAAATAATAAGGAAGAATCTTTTAAGCTTTTAAATGATTCAGATAATTCTATTTTAAATGAAATATTAATAAATAATTTTGAAGTGCAAATAAATATATATTTCAATAATATTCCAAATTTAGAAGATGATATATTAATTAATAATTTTCAATTATATTCTCAGAATAAGAAGGAATTCAACATTATATATGGACAATCTTTTACCATTTTTCAAAATGCAATTCAAAATCTTTTTGATAATAATGAAGAAATAAATAATTTGCGTTTATGCAAATTATTTTCTATTTCATATATAAAAATATATCTAAATAAAGTTGTTTATTCTGTTATTCATTATTTAGAACAAAATATAAATATAAAGAGTATAAATGATATAATTATTCTAAGTAATAATGAAAAATTAAAAAGAGTAATAATGATATATATTTTCAAACTATTTAACTATTATTTAAATGGTTTTAATAATTTAAAAAAATATGAAAAATTTAACACTATTGGTATTACATTTTATAATGATTTTACATTTGATGATAATTTAGATATAATAATTAATGAGAAGTCTCCTCCAGAAAATTATCCAGAAATAGAATATCCTTTTTTTAAATATTTTTGGTTAACAAAATATCCAAATATGGATGAATTTGAAAAGCAATTAAAAGACAATTCTAAATATGTTCTTACAAATCAAATATTTAATATATCAATGGATAATACAGATTTTAAAAAATTGAAATATCTTTCTCCTATAAATAATTTTAGTAATTATATGATTGAAAAATATTCTTATAAAATATCAAGAAATGATGCAAGAAATATAAAATTGGATAATGAAGATTTAGAAAAGTTAAAAACTACTAACTTTATTGATATATGGGGTAAAATAAAAAATGATGCAATAAAATATGAAAATTGGGATCATTTAAATCCAATTGATTTGTCTAAAGATAATAAATTAATATATTTTTTAAATGATGATAAAGAATCTAATTATGGAATGCATATTGCGGCTGCTTATCAAAGTTTTATTCATTGGCAAAATTCCTTTTTAGAACCTATTATTATCGGAAATAAAAAAGAAGATGACATACTACATAATTATATTCATAATTTGGAAAAAAAAATTAATGTTCAAGATGCAAAAGATTCTAATATATTAAATTTTGATAACATTAATTTTGAAAAAATCATAATTCAAAATACAAAAAGAAAAAAATTTAATCCAGATGGAACAATTGATTATTCAAATTATAATACTTTTGAATATGATTTTGATTCAATAGAAAAAGAATTAGGAGAAAAATTATTAACTGATATATATTGTTTTAATAATAATTTAAAATTTGTTTCATTTTGGTCAGAAGGAAATCCAGAAATTTTAACAAAATTCATAGAAAAATACCCCCAAATTATAATAAATGAAGATGATAATAAAATAATAATTGATTATATGAACGAAATATTTAAAAATAATAAAAATTATTCTCCACAACAATTTTTGGGCTCATTTCAATCATTTTTTTTTTATTTAGATAATGCTTCAAATAAAAGTGAAGATAATATTGATAATGTATTAAAATCTATTCCTGAATATGTAAATTTCTCTAATGATTTTAAAAATTTTTTTAAAGGCAAAAGAAGTCATTTTAAAGTAAATCAAAGTATGAATATATATCTTAATTTTGAGGATTTATGCTTTGAACAATTATGTTTAAAACTAAATAGTAAATTTAAGGTGTCAATTGATGATAAAAGCAAATCTCTCATAGAAAATAAAATGAAAAATTTTAAATATAATAATGAATTTCCTAAAGCTTTAAGAAGGTATATATCTAGATATTTAGTAGGAATTAATAATGAAGCTAAAATTGAGAATAATAAATTATTTCCAGAATTAATAAAATCTGATTTATGGGGATTAAATTTAACAAACATGAATGAAATAAAAAAATTTTTTGATGATGAATTTAAAGATTTTGACATTACAGTTAGTAAATCTTTTTCTTTTTATGATTTAATTGGAATCAAAGATAAAAATCCAAATAAAATAATGTCTATAAATCCTTCAATAACTAAAGAAGAAGATGTATCAGATTCTGAGAGTAGTAATGAGGAGGATGAAAATGGAGTAAAAATAAAAGGTAGTCAAAAATTAAGAATCAGTGTAATGAATTAACTGAGATTATTTATTTATTATAATCCATATTTTTTTTTAAAAATGAAATTCTAAATTAATAATATTAATTAATAAATTAGAATTATATTACTTTTAATTTTAATTATAAAATATTGATTATATTTATTTTTTTATAAAATGGGGATTGGGGATTGGGGATTGGGGATT